>JAPDSC010009147.1:0-43621 GCA_026290005.1 Latrodectus geometricus | reverse complement strand
ACATTATAATCTCCAATTGAAAACTGAGATTACTTTCTAACAATTGAATTAACAACTAAAACAAAATATCGTGCCTTGAGATAAAAAATTCAGGGGTGCTTAAGGCCAGGCCATAGGTCTTTTCTGCCTTCAATCTCTTAATTGGAAGACCTAATGGTGCTTCTATGAGCCAAAGTCGTTCTTCTACCCTCGTATGCGGTCTGCTCCGTTCAAAAACGGAAGACTCTTTATCTGACTTCATTCGCCCAGTTCCTGACGTTTGGGCTTGGTTTCACCGAGTGTCATTAGTAACAACAAGGTCCAACATAAATAGATAATCTTGGACTGTATTTTACTCAACTGTATGTATCAAATTAAATCTAAAATCTATTGTTATTTTTTAAATCATTTTATTAACAGATGAGACATTGCCTCTCAACATATATTCAACAGGAGGGAAGAATTATTGGCTGAGCTTTCTGATATAAATGCAGACATAATCAAACTAAAAAGTTTTTTCGATGAAATACAGCCGCCCGCAGTAATTTGTACAAATTCAGCTTAAACTCAATTTTCACATTTTTCTTTAAGCATTCCGCTAGCCATGCTCCAATCCCATCCCTTATTTGACAGGATAAGGTAAACATTAAACTCTCTTACTATAATCTATCTCTTTCTGCCTCCAGTGATGAAGTAATTTGGGGTAACTTTAACTTAATATGATCTGAGAAAAAAACCACAATTCCTCTTATGTTTCCTCATAAGAGAATTGTGGTGAATTTCAGACTTAAGCAAAAATGAAAAAAAAAACGAAGCAAAAATGTCTCAGAATGTCTGAAACAAGTTGTGGTATTTCTTTGACAAACATATTCTTCAAATGTTTCCTTAATCGAGTAGTGAAAGATGACGTCTATTAAGAAGTGTAAATTGCACGTATTTGATTAATCTAAATAAGTATTTGGAAATTTTTTTTAAAAAATAAATGAGTATTTGAAATACTATGTACCTCTACTACTGCAAATATTGTATAATGCAGTTGTGCTCGAGATAGTAATTACAAAGTTCTATGACCACATTTTCATTTGTGAACATTACAGCAAAAAATTGATTTTTTATCTGAAATTTTAATTATTTATGTATATCAATAGTAAGAATTAATGTACGAGTGTTCATTCATTTCTTGCAAATATTCATATTTAACTATTAATGTCAACGTTAGAAGCACTACATTGTTAACGGAGTATACCATTTCATAAATTCTTCCTTATTCAAACAAAAACAAATTAATTTCTCCATGGATAGCTATATTAAAACATAATTATTTGGTATTAATAATATGTTGACTTTATTTCGTTTTCTGAAATTTAACTTTCATCAATAATCAAAAGCTACCACTAAAAGCAAATATTTTTTTACATTCCTTAATAAATATTCATTTTCAATGTTAATAATAAACATTAATATCAACATCAAATAAAAATACTGGAGCAAATTTTCAAAATTGTTGTCATGATTTTAAAAAATTATTTGCATATCCTCTCATAGATTAATAACTGAACTATTATTCGTAATTACCATAGCCAAGCAATTAATTTATCATGATTACCAGAAAGTTAAATAAAGTAAAATTATCAAAGCTTTATCTTTACTGTCCAATAATTTGCATTTTATCGTATTTTCCTGTGGGGAAAATTATCTTGATAAAGCTCCCTTAGTTCATAAATTATTTCTGACAATATCCAGACGAGCTTCAGACGAAATAAATCTCATTCTTTATTGTGCTCGTGACAGAGCTGAATTGAATTTATTATCTAAAAATTATACATAAAAAAAGTTATTTTCGCTTTCATTTTTTTCAAAATTAACTTATAAGATTTTGATTACGTCAAAAATTTTAATTGAACTCTTTCTTTTTTTCTTTTTTGAATGTGGTATATTTTTTAACAAGCTACATTTTTCTTTGTCCTCATAGATTATATAAAAAATAGTTTCTTAATCTGTAGAAATGCACAGAAAGAAACGTATCGCAATAACCAATAACCGATCCTTTCCTTCAAAGAAGATAAAATGTTAAAGTGACCTAAGCGAAGTTTTATTCAACACAAAGATAAAGTCGATAGTTGAAGGGTTGATAAGCTTTGATATTTTTTTTAAAAAAAATATGCTTGATTATTGTGATAATGTTTAATACTTTATACAAACGTGACTGATAAGCGAACTTATCTGTGCTTTCACATTTTAAATTTAGCTTTTTTTATTTTTAAAATATTAACCAAGAAGCATTATCCTACAAGTGAAACTGCTCATAAAGAGAACTGATAAAATAGATAAATATAAAACTGAAACTGAGTGATTGCTTTATATTATTGTATTTGTATGAATGAAAAAGATTAATTTATTAGCTAATGCTTTTAATATACTAATAAAAGAAGTATAGCTAATTAATAATATTAATTTAAATGAAAATATATAAAATAATTAGAATATTACCAAATCTAAAATTTATTTTAATTTTCAGCAAACAGCTTTTTTCAATATTTGAAAAATATTTAAATAACATACTTTGTAATAATCCAAAATTATGATATTAAAGAAATAAATATTTTTTTTTATAAAAAATTATTTTCGAAATTTACGTTTTATTTTTAGCTTAACCGTCTATGTTCTATTTTTTAACAGAAGATTCGAATTATAATCAGAGATTAAAGTCTCATTATCATTGGTATTCTTTAAAAAATGAATATTCGTAGCAGGAAAAATTTTATATAGAGCAAAATCTGAGAAAGCATAGTTTCGAAGACAAATTTTGAAGTCATAAATATTTACACGACTGTTCCAAAATGATTTGTTGTATATTTGTGCAAGGACTCATTCTACTGAATAGGGATTCAAATTTCATTCCAAATTTCTTCCCATGGATAATCCATGTCTGTGTTGTGTGGTCCACTGATGGTTACACAAAGAGAGGTAAATTTCAATGAAGAGCATTTTAGGAATTGAGAAAATGTGATACCAACATAGCCATGAAGCGTGATTATTTTTACTCTAAACTGTTGTGGTATTTTTTATATTCGTACTTGTGAGAAGGAACATGATCATAAAGAAGATATGTTTGGGAAATTATCTCATGCAATTTCTCAATTCAAGAGTTGTTTTACCATAAAAAGTATGATCTACATTGCCAAGAAGAATCTTTTTGTCTTTGTCATCAATTGTGGTCTTTTTATATTCATATTTGTAGAAAGGAATTACATCATCCAGAAGATACATTTGGTAAATCATATCATGCAATTTATTCATTTTCATCATCTCATGCAATTCATAAATTCAAGAATTGTTTCCTCGTAATAGGTATGATCCACATTGCCAAGAAGCATGGTTTTTACTACTGTAAATTTTACCAATTGCCATGGATTCTTGGATTCTTTGTAATATTTCATACTTTTCGGCAATGAACATGATCAACTTGACCTTATGCTTGATTAATCATCTCAATCATTGTTTCACTTTAAAATTGCGATAACATTGATATGAAGTATGCTTCCTCCATGTATGTCGGCAAGAACGATTTAAAAGTGTTTTTTTTTAATTTACTTTAGTTTAAAACATTTAGTCAGGAATTTCTTGCAAAGTATATTTGATATCGTATAATAGCATTTTTATTTTCAACGGGATTCATTAAACTTTTCATTGGTGTTATAAGCTGGTGTAAGCAATTGATATCCATTTTATATCAAGTTACAGCAATTTCTTCTACCGATTAATTGTACGTCTTATTGCTCAAGGATTACATAAAACTTTAGTAAACCACTTCAAACGCTCTCAACTAAATTAAAGCTAAGATTGCACACACACACATACTAAATAAAGTATTCTTTCCTAAACCAAGCTGCGATTACTGTTGAAATATAGATTAAAGCTTTATCTTACTGAAATGCTTCTAAATTTGTAAAAAATTCCACGTGATATTTTTAGAAAATTTTCCGTATCTATATTATCTTTTGAATGTTGGATTCTAAAATACCACTAAGGACTTGTCGAAAGATGCAAAAAGAGAATACGTGGACCGGAAGTTAGAATACGATGGAAGATGAAGAAAGAAGTTTCCTTTTGTTAAACTCAATGCAGAATGAAATTAATGTTCGAAATTAAGTTTTAAATGTGACACTTGAGTAGATTTTGTTGATAGATTATTTTTCCCAGATTTGTGAAAATTCTTCTTTTTTTCCAGGAAAAGGTCCCCGACTTTCTCACTTGTCCTCTAGGTGTAAACTTAAAGATCTTTTTAATAGAATTATAATTCAGCCAGTGCATTGCTTTGTTTATTGGCGGTACCAATGAATGAAATTATTTAGATTTTTTTCATCAATGTAGATTTATATCCATGAGTTTTATTAACAATCTTTCATTAATCTTGAATAATAGTTACAAATTTTGATAAAGAAAATATTCAGTTTTTCAGAAAAAGTGATTTGAAAGAACCAATTACTTCTTTCATTTTCAGATTTCAACTTGGATTTGCTAAGAACAATGATAAAAACAATGTCCAAGTAAAGTCTACTGAAATAAAAAGCTATTTTATTTCGATAAAGATTTTATATCAATTATAAATGTTGACTTATTTTATTACAGATCTTAAGCAGAAGCCATCCGAAATAAACACGGAAGCTCCTCCATGTGTGGGGATATAGTTAAAATTATCTTGGCGTTATTACTGTCAGTAATATTACAACTTATTTTCTTCCTCAAATTTGGAAAATATAGTTTAGAGCTACTTACCACTTTATTTCTGAATTTTTCATTCTATTCTTGATGATTTATAAATATAAATGTTTCTTATTCGAATATGTTTATTTACATTCCATTTAAGTTCTTACTATAGAACAATTCAAGTTTTGTAAGTCTTCCAAAAAAGACCATTGTGGCTCTTTTTAAATATTTGACAAGATATCATTATTTGCAAGATTAACCATACAGAAATGATATCAATTTCAGGTCAAGTTATTTAGTATGATTCCAACCAGCCAATATTTTTTAGAACATTTTAATATCTGTATTGGGAACTACTTTGATATACCTCCCCAAATCGGAAATTTGGTGACTTTTTTCCTCGCTAAGCAAAATACCTGTTTTTAGCTCCTCTTTCTCGCCAAGATGGACTCTTGCTAAATACAAATTAATTAATAACAAAAAAACTTTTAAAAAAAAACTCAAAAAATGGTACAAAATATAAGAAAATACTAAATTTGACAACAGCAAAAACCTAAAAGCTTAAGAAACCTAAATTGGCAACACCAAAATAAGAAACAGCAACCCTAAAAAGTCCATGGGAAGTGACAGATTTGGCGATTAATTTTTGTGGGGGGGGGGGGGGGGGTTATCAAAGTTGTTCCCGGTATTGCACTTTCTCGGCAAGAGGACGTTGTTAAATAATATTTAAAAACCCATGGGCCACTGACTTAGCAGCTATATATGACATTTGTAAAGTGAAAAGAGAAAGTTTAAAAATATTAGAATACATATGTGAAATGTTTTTCTACAAATACTTGAACTCCATGTTAATTTAATTATCTCTGAAATCAAGCTATTTAAAATGGCTAATCCTATTATAGAATATTTTATTCATTCTGTAAGCTTTCGCTTATAACGAATCTTAACCCTTATACGTAAGAATACTTATTGCTTATAAGTTGCATTGGACATTGCATTACCTTACAAATGCAATGTCCTATTTTTGAAAATCTAAATCCTCTTTCACTACACGCAAAAATTTGCTTTTGTAGCTAGTTACTAAGGTTAATTACTTTATATTTAACACCACATAAAAAGTAATATAGTCAAAATTAGAATCACTTTACATGAATTGGTCATCATGATCAATTGAGGATATGTTGCGTAATGACAACAACAAAAGAATACACTTTCATAACATTCTTTAAACTCGACATTTAAAAAGCTGTAGAATGCTTAATCTTAATAAATTTACCATTAAAAATATAAAAACTCACTTAATGGAAAAGTATTTAAAATAACCGTAAGAAATGTATTATTTTTCTAATCCTTATAGATGGTTATTTGAAAAACAAATTACAATGATATAAATTTGTTATTATAGTTCTTGGTTTTTGGAAAATATTTTCTAGTTAAATTCTTTTAACTATAAATTTAGTACCTACTAGTACAACAATCAATAAATTAATGATTTTTATATATTTTTAACCATGGTTGTATGTGTATGTGCTAGAAAATTTCTATACAATACATAACTTTAAGTAAATTTTCAGAACAAATAATTACATTATATTTTTATAAAATAAAGAAGTATAGATCTTTTACGATTTGTGCATCTTTTTAAAAAAATATTTGGTTGTAATAACACTGAAAACAACACACATATTTGCTTACAAATTACATATTTCTATACATTTTGTAGAATTCTCCCATTTGATTGCACCAGAATAAAAAAACAAGCATGTGTTAACAAACAATGCTTCGCTTTGAGGAAATATAATGAAAGAAAATGTCAACAAAATAACCTTGAGATCATTCTTACATTTGCATACAGGTGTTATGAAAAATATGCAAATTAACTAGAAATAGATTGAGAAAAACACGTTAGTCACGAAAGTCTGTTTCCTGTTTTATGTCACAAGAATTTTTTTACTTGCATTTTATTTAATGAAAAACACTTTCATTGTAAGAATACTTAAAAATAAACTTTACACAATTTTTAAGCGATTATTTTTCATTTATAAATTGTCTATCACATTTAATTTTTTAATAAATTTCAAAATTTCAAAAAGATTTATTGCTCTTTTTCTTATAACTTTGTAAACTACTATTTGTTCTGCATCCAAATATATTTAAGCGAACAAAAACATTAGCATTGTTACAAAAATAAACGTTAAAGTTGATGAAATATTAGCTATTTTTTAGAATAATCTCTTTCTGATCATTGATAAGTAGGACTAACTCGATTGGCAACCTATAGTTTAAAACAGATGACACACAAACAGCACAAAAATCCATGGACAAGAAATAAAAAAGAAGGAAAAATATTTTATTCGTAAGCAAAATTTGTATGTAAGTAAAATTTGTATTGTTTCTGATCCCATTTGATGTAGCATTATTCTACCAGTTCCACGAGCATCTCAATCCTCAAAAGATGTGTGGGGCCTGAACAACATCGCATTTACAACAGATAAGATAGAGCTTACGAAAGTGTGAAGGGAACAGTTTCTCTTGGCCAGGGTCTGAGGGAAGAAGACAGATGTAAACGGAAGACGCTCTTTCTGACTTCATTCGCCTAGTCCCAGACGGGCGGGATTGTCTTCGCCACGTGTCATAAGTAACAACAGAAGACTGACTTAGCACCCTTGCCTATTATTATTAACCCTTCTTTGCATAGTGGTGGAAATTTCCATCATAACCTATAATGCTCAAAAATTACATAAAAGAACAAGTTCACTTTAAGTGGATCGTGTTTGGATCCTTTTTAATGTCCATTGCATAAAAAGAAACATAGCTGTCAAAAATAAACAAGTGTCATTATCAGTGCTTAAAGTTGTCTCATTCCGCTGTTTGTTGTAGTTGCAATAAACGTAGGATTTCGTTTATAATTTTGTTTTATTATATTAGAGTTTCTATTGCTAAAAAATTGAAAATGAGTGGAAGAAAGGTTTGTAACACGTGTTATTTTCCTCTTTTATTTCTATTTAGTACTAAGCTAATGATCTAATTCTAGATGATGATGGAAATTTTTAGCATATTGTTTTTTGCTAAATTTATACTATAAATATATACTAAGATTTTTTAAACCATTTTTCCTTTAATTTTGAACATGAATTATATCAACTTGATTAATTTGACCAATAAAGAAAAAATCATGCAAAGAAGGGTTAATCTGTGTTTTTATTTTATTTAAAAGAAATTCGTTCAAAGCTAATTTAATTTATAATTGGAAGTTTTTAATTAAGATGCCATTTTCGCCATTTATAATGTAATGACGTTAGGATATTGTAATATATGAAAGCACTTGCCATTAATTTATTTTTGTCAAAATATATACTCTCATAAAAAATTAAATTACAATACTTTAATTTAATTTTTACTTGCGTAGAGAATCAGAAAATTTTAAATCTTTCTTTTTTATGATACTCTAATTTTTTAAACTTTCTTAAGAGGAATTTTCTGGCAGAATGATTCATACTGAAATACCAAGTAATATTTGTTTCTTTATGACAAAGATAATTTTTTTTAAAATGTTAATTTTCGATTACTTTAACAATAATCTTTAGTATAAACTGCAGTGATAGGACCGCTATTGTCTGGAAGATAAAAGTATTGTTTTTTCAACCGAGTTGGGGGATACACAAAGTTCAATACCAAGTAAAACTAAAGACCATCGTGTCTAAAAGGTCTATGCACGTTAAAATTTTTGTAAGGTCCAAACCACCAATGTTAGATATTATAGAAGTGGCAACTGAGGTCCCGACCTCGTCACTTGACTATGGATCAAAATTAGAAAATAAAGGCTGTGATTATAATGGTGCCCATCAACAAGAAACGTATTGCAATATTCTAATCTACAGTGATTTTATTTGATTGATCCTTCTTCTGAAGCATGATCCCATAAGTATTTAAATAAACTTTCATCGTTAAGTATAACGGAAATCGACTCGTTTTTGACGAGTTTTATCTTAAACTTTCACTAGTTTTAATATTTTAAAGTTGAAATAATAATTGACATTAATATTTTGTCAAAATAAAATTTCTTATCTTGATTAAATTCCATCTAATCAAATGAATATAATAAAATGTAATACAATTTTCCCTGACATATCATTTAAATTTTTTTGTTTACCCACAAGAAATAATGTACCTCGAACATGCATTATGATAGCTTGAAAAATTAATAGATTACTTTCATTCATAAAGGCATTGATTATTTAACAAAAGAATGTGATTGATTATGTATTGTCCAATTTAGATAGCATTCACTATCACTACTGACATCCCGAATCTAATAGTTTAGTCGATAGTTGACAGCAGGTTTTTTCAAATATCTACAGCATATTGTTTTTCTACAAGGGTTTTCATTTGTAATTAAATGTTTTATATATATATTGGTAAGGGAGACACAAAATACAGTTAATTATTTCTTATCTAGCTCTATACATAATTTTCTACATTTTTTTGTGCGAATTTATTATATGAAAGATTTTCATTAAATAAATTCACACATTATAAAGTCTGCATTTTTTTTTCATTTCTTAATTTTCTTCAATTCTTCATTCTTGAATTGATAATTATTTCAGTTGATTAATATAGATAAGAAAAGAATATTTTTTTCAACTGAAATAGTTATGCTTTTGAATAAAAGGTTGCTAAATTAGCCTTAATTTAGTTAGATATAAATATGTTATATATACTGGCTTGAGTTGTGTAGTTTTATTATAACACATTTATTAATTAATTAAATTAACATTTTTGTCTCGGAGACACTGAAGTTGACAGATTTGCAATTAATTTTGATGAATATTCACAAATTATTCAATAAAACAAAGCTACTTTGAGTAGACTTGAAATTTATGGTATATTCATCACAGAATTTAAATCAATAGCAGTGGGTAAATATTTGCTTAATTAATCAGAGGGGAAAAAATAAAAAAGCTATATTATTTTAAAAGTTTCGCTGAAACTATTTTTTCGATTAGAAGTGAGTTTTCAGGTTTTATATCAACACTCATAAACTCATATTTTACAAATTATACATATTGCAAATATAATGATTATAGGAAATGATGCATGTCCTTTTTCATTTAAAGAAATATTAGTTATTACTTTGATAAATTGTATAGCCAACAATTAAAGAAATAAAAGAAAAATGTTAAAGTTGGGAAAACATGCCGCCCACCCTGTCTGGTGGCTAGGGTACCTGATATATATATATATATATATATAGACATGCACACTAAAGAACCAAAAATTAAGTTTTATTTTGAGCACACCTGGATGTGTGTCGTGGGAGATAGTGATCAGGTAGAAATGTCGGATAACTTATAACGAAAAGTTAAGAATCATTCCTATTATTACGTGCTTCATCGAAAAGACTACTAATTTAAAAGACTTTGACAGAAGACAGATTGGGAGAAACTGAAGATTCTAAATAAGTTTCTCTTGAACCGCATGGTTAGGTGACTCTTCGCGTATTGTCTTTTTGAGTACCTATGCCAAATGGATGATCAGACGCAGTAGCGTTAGTTGTCCACACCTCCTGAACGACACAGATGTCGGAAGGTGGCCAATTTCAAATATACGTCGTTGATGTATGAACATTCAACAAATTAATCTATGGTAAACAGGAACAAACAGGTGTGTGCTTAAAACGTGTTTAAAAGCGCTTTTACTTTGACCGACATATTATTTGATCATCAGTTGAGCCATTGCCTGCCTTAGATTTTTTATTGATCGGGACACTTTCTGACTTCTTGTGTCGTTAATGTTGA
Source organism: Latrodectus geometricus (assembly GCA_026290005.1). Lineage (NCBI taxonomy): Eukaryota > Metazoa > Arthropoda > Arachnida > Araneae > Theridiidae > Latrodectus > Latrodectus geometricus. Next base: position 33,134 of record JAPDSC010009147.1, on the reverse strand, counting down.
GTAGGTCTCCAATATCGCAGTGTCTGCTACTCAGCTTACCCTCATTTGTAGCATTGGCATAGGTACTCATAATAATTGTTCGCAAACAGGTAAAAAAGTGTGCTATATCGAAGGCACTTTCTGAGTCTTTCCCATGGCACACACGCGATCAAATAAATGATTCATGTCCCCCCCCCCAACTTATAGACCCATTTCGACGCATCATATGCATGACACATCAACTGTAGTGCAATGTCTAATGGTAATGATGGTCATTGATTTTGGCTCTTTGAAGCACAATCATTTCAAAATATAAATGAGTTATAGATGTTGAATAATACGATTTTATTTATGAAAAAACAATTTTATATTTTATAAACATTATGCAGAAAGTTTCAATTTATTTAGTGTACAAAAACATACCCGAAGCTAAGATAACGTGAGAGCTGATCATATCTAAGAATAACAAAGAAATAAATATATATCATTTTTTTTATATAAGAAGTGTGATATATTTATTTCAATCATTTCCTTACCAAAAAGGAATTATTAGGTTGGAGAAAAAGAAATCAATTATTTTTATGTGAACTTTTTGTAACTTCTTTCAGATTCGCTTTGTAAAAAGGTTTAAAACAGTTTTTATGTAGATTTTAGGTCTTGCGCAAAACTACGACTGCTGACATGCTGTCAAGTTTGATAATTTTTGATATTTTATAGACATTCTCGACGATGTTGTATCCAAGTGAGGTGCATCTCTAGCATCCAAATACCCAAACGGAATCGACGAAACAAAAATTGTACGTAGCTGGTTGTTACAGTCTTATATAGGACGATAAACACCTTTCATAATTTTAGCTACCCGGCTATCTTTTTCGCCGTTACAAGAGAAAAACGAAAATGTATCGAATTTTCTGTTTGTTGTCTTCCATTTTCGAAACCTTGCACTCGTAACTGAATGAATCAAACAAAAAACCGCAAGAGGATATTTTAGTGTCAAATGTGACCTTTCCAACGAGCATAAATCTGAAATTGTTTGATAGATACCTCACGAGATAGCGATCACTACAGACGTCTACCGAAAACATAATCGATAACTTTTTCCCCAAACTAATGTTTCTACAATATTGTAAATACCTTGTTGCAAATTATTTATTAAATTATAGTTACTAGAATCAATGAATTCCAATATTTCTAAAAGATAATTGCAGCGTATTTGACAATCACTAAAATTATATAAAAATGAACATGCAGTTGTTACATATGACAATTAACGAAGCTAAGCCCTTCCTTCAATGAATGGGCGAATGAAATCAAAAAGAGCACATCTTCCGTATTTGAACAGAGCATTTGTCCTACAGGGTGGGAAGTACTACTTTGGCTTATAAATGGTAGAACACACACAATCTGGGTCTTCCAATTTAGAAATAAGAAGCCAGGGATGACCCAAGGCCTTTCTACTTGCTCTTCCAGAGGTATTATATTTGGAATGAGACTTAGAGGACATTGCGACCACGTTATATTTTACGTGCCTCAGGCATCATTAGTGAATATGACGGATCTACGGAAAAAAAGCTGGGATTCGAACTCACCATCATCTGGTTACCAGAAAGACGCCCTAACCAACCAAAACACCGCGGCTCACAATTTGAACCTAAATAGTAGAGTCTATAAAATTAATATAAAGGAAGCTCTAAAAAGAAAAAGAGAAAAATGGGTAACTGAAGTTCGCATTGAAAAATGACAGTCAATTTAATTATTATATAGTAATTAATTAAAAATTATAATCATTAATTAATTATAAAGTAATGATTATAGGTAAGATATCATTTACATACTGTATATCATATATTTTATCTCTTGTATGATATGTAAACGAAGTCACTAAAGCAAAGACTAAATAGTATATATATTTTTAACATAACAAAATAAGTGTTGAAAAAAATTAGCTGTTTTATATTGGTTATTTTCAATTCACAAATACATTGTGGTATAGAATTTATAAATATAAATATACTTAAAATTGCTCACATTTACCACTATATTTGAGCTGAGATGTCTATATATTTCATTCGAAGTAACTTTTAGTAATAATGTAAAAAATTATGTTTAGAATAATTTGTCTTAAAATAGGTAGAATAAAGTTTGTGTTTCCTGTTATATAAAATTAATGTTATAACATAAATTAATGCTTCTAAGTTTATTGCTGATAAGAACCATGATTATCAACCACGCTGATGAAATCTAGTAACGAATTCAGAAAAGTTTGTTAATACAATCATGTCATTATCTCTTCTGAAAGTTTCGTCGAACTTCTTTTTTTCGAAAACAGCAATTCGGAGATTTTTATTGATCTGGTTAACTAGTTTTTGACGCAGAAAAAAATAATGTTTATTTTTTTTTTGCCCTTTATTAAATTCCAAACTAAAACTCTAAAAAATAATTATAATGTTAATGATAGTTAGCAAGAAATAGTTACTATTTTATTGATTCTCCACACAAAAGGAACATTTTTTATTCAAATAGATAAATTTAGGTATAAAATATTTAGTGTAGCTTTTTTTTTGCAAGGAAAAGTAATTGCATATTATGGAGTATTTACAGTCATGTAATTCAAGAAGTATATACATATATATATCGAAATATGGGTAAGAGTTTACTATAAACCAATATTTTCCACTCAAAGATATTTCCTTATTCCTTTAAACATTAGCTAAACATTTGCTGTAAATATCTACTTATTTTACAGGAATCACTGTGGTCTAGTGATAGCATACCACTCTTCAGAGGAAGATGAATGTAGTGTTTCTGGTTCGAGCATGCACATTTATCAGAGTGGGTGCTTGGGAGTTTTCTGGGTTTCCTATCTTGTGATACGTGAATATGGCCCACAGTAAACGAAAAGTTTTCCCGAAAAGCAATGTAAATAGTAACATTGAATGCCTTGAACAGCTTAGTTATTCACTATACGTAGTCAAGATGTACCTATTTTTCTATTCATATATAATTTTTAAATTATAATGCTAAGAATATTATAAAATAATAGTTAATATACGTCCAAAACTTTTCTTGTTTGATCATTTTGGAAACCTCATTTTTATAGTAAATATTACTGAATTAATTCCAATGGTTTGTTAGTAAACTATATCAATTCGATGAGAATATAATTTTCATAGCTAAAGGTAGAATTTATGAAGCTTTCATTCATCACATGGTGTGAAACATTCTAAAGTAAGATTAATTCTAAAGATCCCTTATATGGAAGTAAGGAACCTCCTAACAATCGTGATTTACCTTCCTTTGTCACTCTCAGAGATCTTTTGCCACTTTGAAGATATTGAAAAGTATCCATTAATGTCTTCAAGTGAAGACAATTAAACGAAAACTTTACTTTACGTGCTTACATTAACGAACATTATGGATCTTGGTTGTAAAGTCCCCATTTTCTGTTATATATAACCTACACTTGACCCATAACCCTCTCATGGTCTCGACAGTTAATGCATAAACAGTGGATAAAGAATAAAAGACACTATAATCAATCAGTGAAAAATAAAACAAAATATTTAACATTGCTTCTGAAAATGTCAATTATTTCAACAATGAAAATTTATTTTATTTGAATAAAAACAATTGTACAAGAAATTGCAAATGTCTAATTTTACAGTATTTATATAAATATGTTAAATTCACTTATAGTATCCACAGTAAATTATCACAGGATCATGTGTTAAATCATAAAAAATCATAAAAAATGATGTTATCATAAAAAATGAAATTTAACGAATTAAGTTTTTCACAAGAAACTTCATAAAGTTTCTATTTCTTTTCTCTTTTTTTCACTTACTATTAGATATTTCTATTTAAATATGAATTTTATTTATACACTTAAATAGAAATATCTAATAATAAATGAAAGAAATACGAAAGCAATAGTTAAAAAAGGCAAAAATTTACTTCTATATTTAGCCATTTTCAAAGTTACTATTAATTAAAGTAGAGGTTTGCGTTCAAGTTTCGATTCAGTTATGATTAGAAGCATAAGCTCACCAGGTTATCCCAAACTTATATATTTGCTAGAAACGATGGACTAATAGAAGTGCGTGTGTACCTTGAATTCAGTCCTCGTCAGAAATGGAAACCAGAAGTGTCGTTTCTGCCTTGTGTCTACTTATCTAACGAGGTGGGTGCAAGAAACATTTTTGGTCACCGCATTTGTCGCACAAGAAACATTTTTAGAACCACAAATAAATATGGACCACAATCTATGAGAACAACTCGGAAAGCAGACACAATCTAAATAATATATATTAAAATGACTTATCTCCACTGAATTGTAAAACGCATGCTTGCAATATAAAAAAACTTTCATATTGGAAGATTTACCATTATTAGACCCGCTTAACCTGTCTAGTGGTTAGCGTAAATGACTACGGATGGGGAGGACCTGGCTTCGAATCCCGGCTCGGGCGGCGATGTGCTTTCACTTTCTCTCTCTGTGTTTCTTGTCCTTTCCTTGTATGAATGGTTGCCTAACCTATAAACGGGTACCTATGGCATGTGTGTACTGATGAAGTCGGACTCCACACCCAATTGCGGTTCAGTTGAAAAAGTGGAGCAGCGCACTCATACTGCCAGTCCTGGTACTTGACAAAAAAAAATCATTATTAGAAGATTACTTTATTTTCTTGAATAAGTCTTGGTTTTTAAGGAAGAAATTTCTTTTTCAATTCTACTTCATTCTGCCTAAAAATTGTTATTTAAAATAATAAATGCAAAAGTGCAAGGCTTGTGAATTCGAACTAATGATGCATGACAGCGAATAGTTTGTCCAAATGAAAAAAATCCGAAAAATATACAACTATCCTTGAAGTGAATTTATGAGAGCCAACAAATAATTTTTGCAGGAATAATATTTTTTCAACAAAGTAATGCAAGGCCACAGAAAGTAGAGCAAATATCAACATTCTTGAGTAAAAAAATATGAGTAACAGTAATCCGTGATATTCGTGTAGCAGTAAAAGCAATACGATTATTTCCAAAACAAACATGACAAAAAAAATTCTCGTATTAATTTTATTTTAATACTTGCGGTAACAGTGGGGGAAAAAGTGTTTCTATTAAATCATTCAACCATTTGGCTTTTTTGATTTCAAATGTGTTTTGAAACTACATTTGAAAAATTATAAATTAAGTTTCTTAAATTAAATTAAATTTATGTAAAGTGTACTGAAATTTTAAAACTTAAATGAATAAGTTGTAATTTATTCATGTAATTGTATTTATATTTCCATATATATCAATCTTTTAAAATATTTCTTACAAAAACGAATTTCATTTACATTATTTTTATACACAAGGTAATGAGATTAGTATAAATCTTACGAAAAATGTTTATTTTGAAGTTAAAAACGTGGGTGAGGAAATCTAAAACATTTGTGAATTCAAGCCATGTAAATATAAACTGGCAGTCACAATCCAAAACAAAAAGGACATATTAAGCCGAACAAATTGTAAAATCAAAAATAAAATACAAGATAGAGTATCAATTATAAATAATAGTAAAAAGTAAATAAATTTGTACCTTATATAAGAATAAAAATGTGACAAATGAAGAGCGTTATAAGAGAAGGCATCAAAAGAAGTACCAAACTTTGATAGGTTTTAAGAAGAAATATTTGGATGTCTCAATCGTCTTGTAAATTTAAGAGTACTGTGGGAAAAAGGTAAGATGGTAATTAAAGCTAGGCAATTCAAAATATGATATATGGTCAAAACGTTTGCAACTCACACACGAAAGTGCTAATTCATTAAATGAAATGTAGTTATATATTAAGTGATTTTGGTCGATACGAAGTCGAGATAATATGACATATGCACGTATTTATGGGATAACGTTCCAAATTTGAATAAAGAATTTAATTTGGAAAAGTTTATTTGTGCAACTTCCTGATTCTAGAAATTCTGCCAAACAGAATAAATATATCCAGCAATTAAATGCCTGATATTGGAATGAGGAACTTCTTGGTTAGTGGAGTCTTTGCCTTCTTTAGCAGGGTAGTTAGTTTAATGCCAGTAATGTTGATATGACTAGGTACCCAACAAAAAACAATCTCAAAACCACGAGACAGTTCTTTTACCAAAAACAAAATTTTATTAACCGCAGACTGGAAGTGTAAGGGAAAATAGAGCTGTTTCTTAGCGCTCATACTATCAGTGTCAATACTGAATTTAAGACTGAGAGAACACTTAATTATGTGAAGGGTAATCAGAATCGAGACAACTTCAACAGTGTACATAGAGCAGGTATAAGAAAGGTTATTACTATAGATCATAATGAAAAAAACACAATGAACTACAGCCGATGCGTATTCTCTTTTGATCAGCCTTCTGCGTTTGATCACTGAGTAAAATTAGAGTGATAATCTGGACACTGATTGCGAATAAGACTATAAATTTGTTTGGAAACAGTGAGAACAGATTTTATTGACTAAGCAAAGATAAGATAAGTCGTCAAAACAGCATACTTGCTGAAAATCCCATGGAGAAATACTAAAGTAGTCCTCAATTTCATCTGAAATTACATGAAGATTGCCTTCCTCAAAAATATACCGAATCCTAACAACAATGGGAAGAGCGCAGGAAATCCGAGCGTTAGTCTTTTTAATGAAAATTTAACATTAGAAGATTTTAGTGGGTAATTCGGAGTGAAAAAAACTCTAGAAATAGTACTTGGGGGAAAGTTAAACGAGACTTTTCAAAGGAGGTATATTACTGTCAGTATTTTGATGTGTCAGGTACAAAAAGTTACACACCAACTGCGCTTTGTATCTGCCAAACTGAACCATTTTAAAACAGACTTTGAAGCAGAACCATAAGCCACTGCCATAATCGAAACGGAAGAATGTATTTGACTGAAATATCCTGCATAATGAGGTTCAACCAGCAACCCAAATTTTGGAAAGAACAATTGATATATTAAGAAAATTTTTGGATTTCATACACTAATTTAATATATGCTGCAAAAAAGTTTCTATTTAAATATTACCCAAGGAATTGTATCTCGTAAACAGGAATAGAAATATTATGGATGCAAATATTGGGAACAGGAGAGTAACCCCTCGTTTCCTACAAAAATGGATACAACTGTTTTTAGTTGACGGAGAGGAAACAACCATTTTGTTCAGACAAATAAGTAATCTGATCTTCACCGTCTGTAATTGCCACTTAATTAAATTCCTTGTCATGGTTCAGATATACAAGTCATCAAAACAAAGCGTCCGTTTAACATAATGAGGAAAGACAATTAAAATCTTGGAAATACGCTTTTTCGGAAAAAAAATCGAAGCACCAAGGAATTTTTCGATCTTAATAAAACTTGATTTGGAAATACATCTTGATCAAATATCCAAACGATCAAAGTTTCAAGACAAAGGAACAGGAGTTGCTATCTAAGCAAGCATTTCAAGTGCACAATTCGCAAAGTATAAGACCAGTAACAGAAGCGAAAACTTCATTTTTGTTGAATTTTTCGCTTTTGTTACTGGTCTTTGTTGCTGCCATTGCAAATCCGCAAAGAAGGAACTAAAAATGCCATTATGACGATATCGAAGACTTTAAAGAAACTAACGTGGTCTGTAGTGTTAAGTTAGGTATATTTACCGCAACTACTTACAACTTATAACTTTAGGTATATTTACCGTTCATTTAGCATAAATTTTGTTCCAGAAAAATTAGTGTATGTCTGTGTTTGAATTTTTTAAATTTACTAGTGAACTCGCACATCAAGTAAAACATACATGGTAAATAAAGCATTTATAAATTTATGTGTTCATTTAACATAACATGACCATTTAGGGGTTTATTTGAATACAAAAACTTTCTTTTTAGATTTACCTCTTTCATTCAACTTATGTATCAACACTGTTCAATTTAAAAAATTGAACATAAAGTAATAATTAAGAAATTTAAATTCCTGCAATCCTTTCACAATTCTTCACCATAAATGTATACATATTCCATTTATTTATTCAATATATTTTATCTACATAAATATTGCATTTTAGAATTGTTTTATTTAATATAGGAGGTAGTTTAAAAATCGTAAAACTATGACAAGGCATACGTAATAAAATTAATGGGCCCATTTGTCATAACTAACATGTTTTAGATTATATCAGGAACTTATTTTAATATAAAAAGTTTTTGGAGAAATGAGTTTCTTTGACAAGGACTTTATTCTTTGACAAGATTATGCAATTAGGATAAGTGCAAATAAACAAGGAAATTTTAATTAAATTTTTGTTTTTTTTTTTTAAATTTTGCTCCTTTAGCCAATATTAGTATTCGTTTAGCAAAGATTTTTTCGAAATAAAATAGATTAATTAATTTAAGCAAACACGTATACCACAACTAATGTCTGTTATAGGTTTTATTTTATTCTATGCAACCATTTTTATTTCAAACAGCATAAAAAGTTTGGAAAAAAACAGAATAAATATATTTGTCTTATTAATGTGCTAAAATACACTTTTCCATGAAATTAAAAGCATTTTTATGTCTCTCAATCTACCTTATTGTGTCTAATATAACAATAAAAGGAGCGTCATTCTCAAATGTATTTTTGTCATACCACAGTTGTTATTTTTATCGATAGCTGAGTGTTTATTAAATATTCATATCCGGTCGTCATTGTTTCAATAACTGGGATAGATACAAATAAAAAAGGAAAGTCAGCAAATTGAAATGTTCAAAATAATATTTCTCTCTTGCATTCAGAATATATTTTTTTTATCGAACCTAAGCATTTGGCTTCTAACTGATTTAAACAATATCCTTATTCTATTTGTTCATCGAATAATTGTCTTGTGTTAAATAAAGTAAAAGCTGCAGATAAAAAATTTTTCATCATGGACCTGTTATCAGATTTTTGCCATTTGGTGACGAACAACTCAATAAAGTGATGATGAATCATAAAAAAAATTAAAATTAGCATTCGTATTGTTGTTTTCAAGAAACTTTAATTCAATAGGGTAATGTCTGAGGTGCTTACAAAGAAGTCAACAAGTCGATTCCTTGATTCCAATAAGATGCAAAGGCTTCTACAAATAGTCATGTCCTAAAAACAAAAGAGATAAAGAAATGTCATGATATTAGATTCAATGATTGCTTATGCTTGGATCTTAAAAATATGGGCATCATCTCACCTCAAAATTTCAATTACAGTTATTTATAATTAGCTTAAATCTCTGATTTGAATTAATAGTAAAATTGCTTGAGTTATGATATAATTAAAAAGATGTAACACACATTCCTCAACGGAATTCTTCTCGTTTTACGAATAGAGTCATGTGGTTTTTTCCCATTTTATTGCTGTCATCTATGGCTGATAGTCGCGGCTTAAATGTTTATGCTCTTTCTAATACACCACTTATGGGAAATTTGTTGCAACGTGGACGAGACTTTTCGGTTTCCATGTTGGTATAAATAAAATGAACTGTAAAACATCCATTACTTCACTCAATCTCAAATGATCTGTTCATGAGACATCATTTTTTTAAGGTGCAACACAGCATTGTGAGCGAACCTAAGTAAACGATAGAAATCATTATTATTGTTATTTTGTGCCAGTTAGGCTGGAAGTATGGGGTGAGCTGCTCTACTTTTCCAACTGAACCGTAACCTGGTGTGGAGTCCGACTTTCTCAGAACACACATGCCATTGGTACCCATTTATAGGATAGGCAACCATCATATTCCATTCATACAAGGAAAATTCAGACAGAAAGATAGGAGAAAGAGAAAGTACATCCACGCCCGAACAGGGATTCGAACAAAGAAGACCTCCCCATCAGCAATCAGGCGCTCTGACCACTAGTCAGAGTGGTGGTGGTAGGTATCGTTAAGAAGTATAAATAACATTATTTTTCAAAATAGAAACTTTCTATGAAAATGAAATGCAATTTTACTTTGAAAAAACCACAGGCCACAAAAATTGCAAGTTTGGTCTCCTAGTTTTCAAGATATTCTCAAAACGGGCATCTTGTTTTAGACAATTTGTTTTTTATAATGCTAAGTTTTATAAGAAATTTCTACTAACATGCATCAACGATTACATATATTTAAAGACTAAACAATTATTTATAAACCAATATAATTAAACATCATGAGTAAAAAAGAAAATAAGATATGCATTTCTAGAAAGTTTTCGTATTTCAATATTTTAGAACATTACTTCAAAACTCTAAATTCAGTACGTACATCTTTCACATATATAATCAATTTTTGATTGAATATGAAATTTCTGGCACTCTGACTATTATTAACACATTCCTCTAGCGTCTAGTACTAGTACTTAAAATTAATTTAGTACTAGTACTGGAAAATTAACTTGTACTGAGAATTAATTATTTTGGAAATCAAAGCCTCATTTTCCTCTGTGTTCGCCTATCAAATTTTAATACGTTTAATCAAATACACCAGTCACAATGCTGTTATGATTGCTTTCGTTAATTAATTATTACTATGTATATATTTTTCTCGCCCTTTTTTGTAAATATTTTTAAAATACATGTGAACTACCTTAATTTAAATATTTATTAAAATTAATATTTATTTATTCTAATGAATGTAAATATTTAAATTATGTTTGATGATTTTGTCCATTGTTGAGTTGTAACTCTTACATGATTAAAATAGGCATATATAACTGGATATATACAAACAGAACCACACACAGGCACGTATACACACAAATTTATGTACAAATATATATGCATGAAATGTATATATTAATCTAATTTATAGGAAAACATCATCTATTAGAACTTTAGAGATATAGGATATATTTCCATCGTATATATTTAACTATTACAATTTAACAGAAACAATCAAACTTTCACATACGAGTGTTTGTATACACATAATTACAAAATATTTTCATTATTAAAAAAATGATATCTACCAAGCTGCTATTTGAAATTGTAGGAATACGGAGATTGTAGGGTGTTACGTAAACCAATATGTATATGTTTAAATTAAAAATTTCATAATGTAATAAAAATATGTTATGGGTTTATTGTATAATATTTATCTACATTCTTTTTATAATTTATATGTTATAAATTACAAAAAGGATGAAGGCAGTTATATTTTATTCCCTTAGATTAAATGCATAATTTAGAAGATTTATTTCCTTTTTGTCTTTTAAAAAAGATACTATTTTTATCCTAACAGATGTTTCTGAATCACCTAATTATTTTCTAGCATTTCCTTAATAATAAGTATTGAATTTGCAATAGTTTAATAAAGAAAAATCATTTGTGTGCCAGTAATATTTAGAAGGATTTTATTATAATATATAAAGCATAATTGGTAATGAATAGCAAGAAAAATTCAATTTACTTCTATTTTATTAACAAGATTTTAAAAATAAAACTTGTTATTTTTAGGCTTATTTTTAAAGCTTTATTTTGTTGTTATTACTATATTCTTTGTTAAATACTTTCTTCAATATCTTTTTTTTCTGCTATTTCTAAAATGTAAATACTTTACTACAAATAAAAAAATAACGGAAAGCTTTTACAAGACATTTGAACATATATCTCATCTGGCATCTTTAAGAATAGTTTAATGGTAATGTTCCGCATCAACGTGTCGCAAGCGAGGAGACCTGGAAACACTCAAGTTCTCAAGCAGAAATGTATCATTCATCATTCTTCAGCAGTGGTTAAAATCAGACCTTTGGACATCAACTACGAAGAGCATATTCCTACAATTTGTCCAAAAATGCACATTTTCTTAACCTCGTAAAGGATAGTTTAATATATAAATGTTATTTAAAAATAACTGTGCATCTAATGCACCTGTAAAAAATCTTCCCGAAAAACTTTTCATAGATCGTAGATAATATTTATTTTTAATAAAGTCAAAAACCAAAATAGGAAGTCCAGAAAACTTCCAAATAACATATCCAAAAGAATGCAGAAAACAGTAACACAACACATTTCTTTCGTTTTCAATCATTATTTGGTATCAAACCCAGGAACTTTTACTTTAAACAGCAGGGCCACGGTGAAAAATACTTAAAAAGCCACTTTCGGCATCTAGCTGTAGCTTTTGCATGATATTATGAAGAACGCTCATAAGACTTTATCTAATCTGACGTATGTCAGATATATAGAAGACAAGCAACAATAACAAACAAGAGCGCAATTAATTCTCAATAATGATTGTGACAAAAAATTATTTTTTTTAATTTTCTTTAGAGAAAAATTACTTTTAAGAGTCTTTCTTGATATATTTCTCATGTATTAAGCTCTATATGCACATAACCTTGATTTCTAATGATTCATTTGGGAATAAGAATAAATTGTTCATGTATTATAAAATTTACGTTAAATTCATTAGTGTAGGACAATTATATTGTTTATTAATTTATGTAGTTTAACTATAATTATGTACCTTTAGATTTTTCATTAAATTAACGCAATTAAATATAATTCTCATTATAAATATATGAAAAAGCATTCATAAATTTTGTATTCTAAAATTATAATTTGCAGAAATTTTTTTATAACGTGAAAAAATTCTTGATTATGCATAACCATATAATTTTCAAAAATTATTATATAAAATATTTTATTTTTCATGCATAATTTTCCTTTATTTGATAAATAACAAGAAAATGTAATAGTTTTCTTATTTTTAAAATTCGTAGTTTCATCCTTATTTAATACTTTCTATTGTATTGTAGCTTTGATATATATTTTTTCATAAAATATTTATAGAATTATTTTACAATTTAAGGATATTAATAAGTTAATTCATATTCACGTATATTACCATATTATTTAATCTAAAACAATGATTTTTACATTTTATAAACAATTTAAAACCGATTTCTATTTCATAAGATATTTTCTTACATCATTATCAAAATTGAATATCAGCCATTAAAGAATATTCATTTACTATTAAGCAATTTATTTTCAAACTTGACAATAAATTTTCTTTTATTTCTTTATTATTTGATTTAAAGCAACCAATCACTATTACATATCCTCTTATATCACAGTCGAAATCGAAATATAAACCATTAAATATATAAATTTATTGTCGGTTTGTTTATTACTAGGTTTTATTGTTTTTTTTTTTTTTTTTTTTGATATTAAGAAAAGCGAATTTTTGCATTTTTAATCAGTTTTAATCCCATTTTTAGAATTTTTTTAAAGATTTTTTTTTAAACAATGTCAAAATTTGCAAGAAGTCATTAATAGTATTAGTTCGTTATTAATCTTCACTATTTTTAGATTTCTGATTTTTTTAATACGAAACAGTCAATCCTTTTTAAACTTTTTAATAAGTTTTCATGTAACTTTTATAATAAGAATCCTCTTATATAATAATTCAAATGTAGTTTACTTTATTAAAAACATTAATTTATTAGGTTATAAGTTAATATATTATTTCTTTAATTACAATTAACGTGGAACCGAACCGAGAGTATCGACTATATAGCAGATTCTTTACTAATTTCAATAATTAAATAAAAATTACATATTAATACACGTTATCAAGACTTTATTTTTAAATCAGAAGTTAAATTCAAAATTTGAGAGCATTAAGATTTATTTTAAAAAATAATATACTTAATCAATTAAAAGTTTATAAGCAATATGTTCAGAATAATAATGTGAAAGTAGTTTATATTGCTCTTAATATTTCGCTTAAAAAACAGGAAAACAACATTTGATTTTATAAGTTTTAAAAATGATCAAAATAAACAGTAATTAAAATTCGAATTTAAATATTTACTTCGTAGTTTGAAATTTTGACTAAGCAATCAGGATATAATTTGAAATAAATATTTTTTTTAAATAAAATATAATATATTTGTTACGTTCTTCTAATAATAAAAATAATTATTTTGTGAATGCTCTATTTTTTATAATATTTTTATATTGGTATCGATTGTTGGATTTATATTATTTTTATATTAGAATACTTTTATATTGAATTTATATTGGAATCGATTAAAATTGTCTGGAATGAATAATTTTTTAAAAAAAATCTAAATTAATTGTTGGATAATATTTATTATTTTGGTTTGATAAATGAAGGTGATTTCCGTATAAAATTTCGATTCCTTAAGTTTAGTAGTCGTTTGTATAAAATAAATTAACTTCAGATGTAAAATAATTTGTTATTAATTCTCTGTTTGATTATAATTTTCATTTATATTTTTACATGCGTATAATATAAATGAAACGTATAAAATGATGCTAAAATCTGTATGTTTTTTTCATTTTCTTGTGAAATGAGTTTTGTAGTATTATTTTCATTTATGAACTCTTTATATTAATTATGTTTTGCTTCATACGGTGTCAAATATTTTATTATATTTGTAACCACATTTTTTCATTGAAATTAATTATTTTTTCCTACAATTTTTATGTAAAAAAAAAAAAGCCATGCTTACGTTATACGCAAACTTTTTCTTAAAATTTCGGGTTTTACATTCACGAAATTGATGTATTAACGAATTTTATAATGAAAAAATTCCTTTAGAATTGTTTATTGAAACAAATAATGAACACTATTTCTTAAATACTTTCTTCTTTTTTTAGCCTATAGTAATAATAATAAAGTAAAAAATTCTAAAATAAAAAAATATTTTACTTTAATAAATATTTGAACATTTTAAAAATGGCTTATTTAAAATACAAACAATTATTCTATGTAAAAAAATGTGAAAATGACGTGTGTTACTATCAAACGAATATATATTTTAAAAAATATTTTTATTAAAATAGTTTAATATTTCACCTGAACAAAATATGATTTCCTTATTTATTTGTTTAAGAAACCACTATATAACCTTTAGAATTTTGCATTGAATTTGTTTGTAAATCGTAAAACTATTCATCAATATTTACAGATAAAATTATTAATCAATATCAATACATGAAAAGAGTTTACGAAAAAATTTACATACATTTGGTATTAAAAAAAATTCAAAACATTTTGATTTGAGCTTATTAGTATTGGAAAAAAATATAGTTGAATTATGTATATATTCTTTTTAGACACCTCGTTTACTTTTAATTTAATAAATATCTCAAGCCAATATATTCACAATTCTTATTTAAGAACTGAGTGGCTAATAAATATTTATATTAAAAAATATTATTTAAATAACAAATAGCTTTTTACAAAAAAAAAAAAAATTAAACAAAGTTCATCAGCTAAAACAATTACAAATAGACACTGCATTTATTTGCTAAATATAGAGCTTCGTTTTAAATGAATCGCATAAAAATAAACTTTTAAATTCAAATCTACTAAACTCACATAAAGTAGCGTCCTCTATCTTAGAAAATGCGCACTGTTTTTGTTTTCCTTTTGAACAATAGATGACGCTGCATTCCCTCTTGTGAGAATTGATTAATTCTGTGGAAAAAGGACAGGTGCGTAGTGCGCCATCTCTAGGTTTTCCCCTTGCACTAAGTCCCCCAGATTTCTCCGCTGGACGCCCAATGGATGCACGTCGAGTGCAGTTGTCCGAAGGAACGTGAACACCCTCAACCATTTAAAAAAAGAATGCGACCCAGAAACCAACGATTAATTACAGAATATCTGCAATATTTGCTAGAAGTGGACAAAAACTGTGTTCTTTGTGGTGGGAATTCTCTGTTTTAAAAAAAGTAAGTAATTTATAAATAAAAAAATATTAATAATAAATTTTAACTATTTTTAATTATCTTAAATAATTACTTTTTAGTGGTGTTTGTGATATATAAAAAAATTGTTGTTGTTTGAAAAGTTTTCAATTTACATCTGTTTTTCTTCTTTAATTATGTGTGAAATAAGAATTCTATTGTTAATTGCAATGAAAAAGTTACTTAACTTAAAAAAGAGATAAAAAATTCATTTTATGCTCGACGTGTCAGTTTGTTTTTAAAATTGATTTCTTGAAATTTTCGGCATTCTTTTGGCCTTTTTTAATCAGTGTTCTAAGAATTGGGATGCTATGCAGCCAACGCAAGTTTGAAACATGAGCAGAGCGCAACGCTTCTGCACATGCGCAAATTATTCGATCATTTCATCTTGCCGCTCTGGATTTCCTCGCAACAATTTTCATCTTAAAAAAAAGGAAATGTTTATGCATAATATATAAATATATTTATGAAAAATTAATGATAATTTCAACAAAATTCGCATGGTACAGAAAAAAGAAATAATCCTTTCTCACGGTTACAAATAAATTACTTAACAATTCGTCTGCTACTACAAGGTGAATTGGGTTTTTGTTAGATTGATCTCTCCTATTTAAAGAGCAACATTTGACCTAAATAACCATTTCAGTATTTAAAATGGATGCTTCATAATAATTGAAACAATGTTATGCTTTGCTTTTTTGTTAATTTTAAATCCAAATGGAAGAATTTATTTTCTAAACAATGCTGCTGACAGACAACATGTTAAACTTTTTAATTGTTTCACTTTCCTTTCGCCGCAACTGTTTTTTCTCTCTTTTTTTTAATTAAATCTATTTTATTCAATTGCTGTTGATACTGTGTCGAGTGCATAAATATAAAAGGTTATTTGGCTTCGATACAGTATTTTATCTTCACATAATACAAAAGCAAGAATTAATCTGAATTAAATTTCCGTGATTGAATTATTTTACAGAAAAAATACTTTAACTATTTTGAATTGCTAATAATAAAATCTTCTATTCATTACATTTTTCTCTGTATATGTTCATTTTTTATTTATGTCATCAAATTAATAATAGAGACTCTACATTGAATAAATTTATTGTAAAATTGAAATTTAAATTAAATTAAAGTAACATTTATTTATTTTTATGTAATTATTTGTTCAAACAGTTTCTGGAATAATAATAATAAATCTCTGTAATATCTTTTAGAAATATTCAATGTAATCAAAAACATAATAAGTTACAAGTTATATTTTGAAATAAGTCATTCCACTTTTAAAAACTGCTGAGAGAATATGTATTATAAAAATAACAGTATATATATATATGTTTTGACAACTGGAGTAAAACTGTGGTAACATTATATTTAAAAATAAATGTTTATATATATATTTGTTATGCTATACAAAATGTTCTGACGTTTTTCATAAATTATCATCCTTCCATAACGTCGAAATGTAATTAAAATTCGATAATATTTAAAATCTCTCCTAATGATTATTGAAATATTCGAATTTCTATTCATAGTATAATATAGAATTCTAATAAATATCAGTCATTGCTATTATTACAAAATATCATACAAAACAACTTATTCCAAATCAATAATATAAGTTTTTAAACATTTGAAGTCATTTCTTGGTAGAGTAAATTTAAAACTTTATGTAATGATAAACTTTGATATGTAATGATAGTAGTTACACTACTTTAAACACATCTTCAAATGAAATATAGTTTATGAGCATATTAAAAATGGTTTAAAAAATAAAAAAGAGAAAAAAATGTTTTTTTCAATTTATTTCCTGTTTCAAAATTAATATTTGCGTGTTTGAGAGAAAGAAAATTCAGTGATATTTTTTAAGCGGCAATATATTAAAAAAATCTTCATAATCATAATTACTTAAAGAGGAAACAGTTGGAAAACATAATACATATATTATTATTATCATGCAAATTTTGAGTAATTGAAAATTTTATAAAAAGTTTAATATTTTTTATTAAATGGTGATTATGATTTCTTTGAAATACATTTTCTTAAATTATTTGTTACCAGATACTTTTTAATTTTACAAAGAGTATAAATACTTGAAATGTCAAAAAGAATTAATTGTAATCGAAAGTATGAATATGCAACTAATCATAATCTTTTTATGAAATTAACTATAGTTTTCTGTACAAACAGATAATGTAGTAAAAATGTGGTTACTGTTTTAATTCTTATTTAAGTATAGATAGCTTTTTATAAATATAATTATTAATGTGGTCTTAAAAGTTTACAAATTTTAAAAATATAGATGTTGTTAAAAACAGTGTTTCATGCATTATAAAAGTATGAGAAGTTGGATTAGAAAAAAAGAGTTTAATTTCTAATCTAAAATTCTAAAATAGTGAAATTGTAGAATAAGAGTTAAAAGAGATCCAAACATCAAGTTTATAGAAAACTAATAAACATTTTAATGACAAAAGAATCTGAATTTTTAATATAAAAAAATTATTTAAAAAAATAACTCTGCTAATAGAGAAGGAAACAGACAAGATAAAACCAATATTCAATACTTTGGCTTAAATTAAGAATTAAAACTTTTAAAAGAGCAAAATTTCTGTAGATAAAACAGTCGCTCATGTCAAGAATTAAAACAGAATGAAAGAGTGATTGTTTTATGCAATGAGAGCAAATGCCATTGCATAAAACAATCACTCTTCTTGTCTTTCATAAAATAGTCAAGAATTGAAACTGCTAAGAGAGCAAATTTCAGTTCATAAAACAGTTGTTCATGGCAAAAAACATTTTTCTCGTTTATGATTTGTCGGCACAAATTTTCGGCAGTAGAAAAAATACATTTCAAAATTTTACAACTTAAATATTGAAGTTGTACTTAATTTAGAATAAGCTCGCTTTGGCATAGAGAGGACATCACGTTTTGCATTATTGAAAGTGCTGCTTTCGATCTTGATCGCGATTCGTAAACGTTGCTCAACTAATTTCTGCAAATACTTCTATCACGAAAAGTGTGCTTGAAAATGTTCCTGATTTCTTGTTTTGCGTGTTGAACTATGGGTATTCATACAAAAAAATGGCCTAAAAGATAAAATATGTTGTATGTTTATTGACTTACAAAAATCCTTACTGTTAGTCAATCCGTAATGAATATAATGTACAAGAATTCACCAAGCACTACTGATAAATCTCGCTCTTTGGTAAGCCTCAGGTCTTATTCTACTAGCTATTGTACAACATACAATATATATTGCATTCCTAATTCACATCTGTTGGATATATTGGGTATTTTGGACTTCTGCTCTTACGACTAAGAAATATGACGCATTATTTATGAAAATCCTCAAGACACATCAGGATTTTATAGGTTTTTTAATAATCTTCGGTATTAAACTATTTACTACGTGTTGTCTGTAAATTATAAATATTTAACTTTTTACTAAAGTGTGTTTCTAATGCAATTTTGTTGTTACAGACATAACTAAGAAACTCATTAATAAATAGTTTGATTGGGAGATAAAGGTAGATATTTACTTCATATGTCAATATTTTTCTTTATATTTTCCACTAATGTCCAATCCTTACAAATATTTGCCGAAAACTATTTCATTTTCTATAAAGTTTCATTATAAAACTGTGACTACTTTGAAAAAATTCATTATAATTTCAAATCTGATATATAAAATTCATATTAAAAGATTTTGTCGTCTTGTGCCATCAACGCTGGCAGTATGGGGTACGCTGCTCCAGTTTTCCAACTGATTCGTAATTTGATGTGAAGTCGAACTTCCTCAGTACACACATGCCATAAGTACCAGTTTATAGGGTGGGCAACCATTCACAACCCATTCATACAAGGAAAGGACAAAGACAGAAGGGAGAGAAAGTACATCCATGCCCGAACTGGGATTCGAACCCAGGATCTCCTTATCCGCAGCCAGGCAAACTAACCACTAGACAGGGTGGGTGGCATTAAAAAATGTGAAAATACTTTATGAAATAAAGACAAAACAGCGATTTCTTATTATAGAATCAAGAAAAATTTTTTAATACCACACATAATTAATTCATTAGTATCAAGAAAATATACGACATCATTACAATTATTAACGTGAGATATATACAATTATAATATATACTTCAAATTGGATTTTGTATAATATATTTGTCATGTATAATGCCTCCATGGGATATAAAATCCATGACAAAAAGAATAAATTTCGAAAATTCAGCTGTTATTAAAATTATAAGAAATACTTTAATACATTTGTTTTTTTAAACTTATTGCTTAATAAAAATATATTTGTCAAATATTAAAAAAAATTATACACCCTATTAATATTTTATATTATGAATTATCCAATAAAACCCTAATATTTTTAAAATTTTAACTGCCTAATATAGTTTAATTAACCCTTTATAACTTGACTTTTCAGAAAACTATTCAAATTTTACTTTTGAAATACTTAACATTAAATCAGAATTGTAATCTTTATTTCAATTCAGTTTGGTGTTAGAAACCAACCATAATTTTTATGTTTTTTTGCTTAAAATTATGATTAGTGTTTTGTTATAAATGTTTAATTACAAAAATTTCGTAAAAGAAGGTATACATTCGTTATTCAAAATATATAAGTTTGTTTCATTAAAATTTAAAAATAAGGACAAAAAAAGGAACATATTTGAAACACATTATAAAATCAATTATGTTTTTCAAAAATTATCTTAATTCGTCAATAATTAAATGCAAAAAGAAGTGAAACTAAAAGTAAAACTGTTTTTATTTAAAGTATTTTGCAATAAATTGAAATAAACAATATTTCCTGTATTACATCTTCAAAATTTACAACGGAAAAAAGAACTTTAAATGTGAACACATTATAGACTAATAAAAGAATAATATGCGAATTCCGTTCATAAATCATCTCCTTTGTTGGCAGGTATCGTTTCCGTCCTTATTATTTCAAAGCTAGAGTACATAAATAACATGATATACTATGCAGACAGACTACTACTTAATAAGTACATTGAACAAAAATAATTTCATTTAACGTGTAAAGAAAATTTTATCACTTGCTAAGGCTAAAAACATGAAAGAGATTTTAGAGCAAACTTATATGCATAACATTTTAAATTTTTATGAACAAATCACTTAGAAAGACGCCGTTTTTATATTTTCAGGAAACGTTTAATTAATTCTTTTGTAAAAAGTAAAATTTTATAATTATTACATACTTTCCTATTTATAAAAATTACAACACCATGAAAGTATTATCAGAATTGAACAAAGTTTAATGTATTAAGTGATTCATATTCATATATATAAGTGGTTTAATATTCAGAGATATTAAATTTTAAATGGTATTAAGCGTGAAAAACAATATTTGGTATGAGCAACCACGTGCTGCTGTATGACATGATATGCTAGGAAAAGAGCGCTGCGTGTTATTTACATGCTTATATGCCAGCTCAAGAATCACACGCGAGAGGTAAAATAGCCAATACATCCAACGAAAGAGCAAGCTAACGAAGAAACTATGTTTATATTTATTTATTTTTTATTAGAAATCTTGAACGTTCTTTACAATATGGGGATTGGCATCACCCTGTTGAGAGATAGTTCTAACAGTGACTGCACTGCATTCGTGTACATTTCGCTATTATGAATACAGTATTTAATGTTAAAATTACAGTTAAGATTATAGTTCGAAGTATTTGAAATACCTCACGATACGTAGTCACAAAGTAGACCATGACTCTGGAAGATAACGTTTTACTAATATAACATCTAACATTAATGAGCCCATTTTGGAACTACAAAATAAAAATTTGTCAGAAACAAATCTTTTATTGTCAACATTTTATGTTTGTTTTTATAATTATAAGATCTCATTGCTGCTTTTGGTGTCCATTGTTGTGTGTCAAAATAAATAAGGAAAATATTTTTATGCATATAATAATAGAACATATAACAGCATATTACTCTGAATATACATCAACTGCATATTCAGAGTTATATGCTACAAGAATTATATGTCAAGAGGACCAGTTGCCTCAACGACAGCTGACTTCATTTTTTTATGTTCTCTTTCGAATGTTTCGATTTTTTATCGATTCACTGCTTACAAATTGTCATCAGTACGATGCTTTTATGTGCCATATAAACGGCTATTGCGTAGTAAGGAACTGATACATTTAAAATAATCGATCTATAAGTTGCAAAAACTGTCTAGTTAAAGCTGCATATTCAGGCAACATCGTGAAGACCACTGCTTCAAAGACAACTGCATCATTTCATTTAATCCTCTTTCGAATTTCTCGATTTTTTCGATTCACTGTTTCCAAACTCTCATCACTATGATGTTTATATGTTGCATATGAACGGTTATTGCGCAATGAGAAAGTGATTAAGACAATCAACCTATGTGCTGCAAATTGTCCAGTTAAAGCTTATATTTCGACAACATCATGAGTACCAGCTGCCTCGATGATAGCTGAACTCATTTGATTAAATCCTCTTTTGAATTTCTCAATTTTTTCGATTCACTGTTTCCAAAATCTCATCACTATGATTAAATGCTGCGCATGAATTACACAATAAGAAAGTCTTCGAGAATACTGATGACTTTTCCTATTAAAATTTAGTTAACTGTTGAAATGCTGTTTTCTTTTGTCGAAGAGGCATAATTACATCTCACCTTGTGCTTAAAACTAGTAGATAAATAAAGATTATGCTCAATTTCTTGTTACAGTCCTCTATTTATAAGGTTTCAGCAGCAGTTTTGAAGATGATGCTTTGACCACGTATACGTCATGATTCTTAAATTTGAATCACTTAAATAAAAGATTACAATTTGTATTTATTGAAAAATTTAAATTAATGGTGACCTTCATGATGACATTTTGTTTGAACAGAAATTCAAATAGATCGAAAATTAGTTTTCCATCATCGTATTTTAATTATAATGCTGCTTATTACATTTTCCAATTTAATTTAATTGCAAATTAAGAGTTAAAAAGCTTATTATTAAAATGGAAAACTGATTTGCATCTTTATCTTTATTTGAAAGCCGAGAATCCAACTAAACAGTTAGGGCTCTGGTCTTTAAGTTAACAATTCATAAAACTTGATTTTCACATCAAACAGAGATAAAAGGGATTCGTAATTCATCATTGGAGCCATGATTTGCAAACATTAATACATCAAAATTGATTTTTGAGTGACAAGCAAACCAAAATGATTTGAATTTTATAAAATTTATATAAGCAATTGTTTGCAAAAAATGTCGTTGTATTATATTCTAATCCTCTAACTAAATATGAAACATTCAGATATTTTCTAAATTAATATGCTGGAATATTGATTCAAAATATTAGATGCGGATTATAAAAATATAAGGTAAAAAAATCTACATCTTTGAATTATTTTAAAATATTATTATTTAATCACATTTTTTATTGATGCCATATTGCTTTACTGTTTTGAAACAAATAAATAATTGGTATAACGTCCTAATTAAATTTATACTAGATTAATTCATTTTCAAAACTCAACTTACTAAAATTCTATTTGCTTCGACTCCTTTTGAATTAATATGTATTTAACTTTATAGAGAACAGTAAAAATGAATAAAATAAAAAGTTTCATGGATCTTTATTTATAATTTGATTAATTTATTTAGTTTATGTAGACCGAAAAAAAGTATAATAATAGTTTTAATATTCAAAATAATTATTCTCTGTTATCATTGTTTCACCACAAACTAAATTCATAAATAAGTTTTCCCCATCTACAAGAATACCACAAGCATAAGAATACATTAAGAATAACAGAAGCAGTATAATCTCATTCTTTGATATCAATGCCATAAAATAGAAGACATATATATATATATATATATATATATATATATATATATATATATATATATATATATATATATATATATATATATATATATTGCAAATGCATCAATTATTTAACAAAATTATTCATTACATGAACTATAAAAAAATAATTGTGATAATTTTTATAGATTTTACAGAAATTTTACATGCAGATTTACAGTGGAAACGTGTGTGGCTTGTTTTTTCCTATCTTATTACCAATTTTTAAATTTCAATAATTTTTTTATTTTCAGCAAAATTAAAACAAAATATAGCATTGTTTAAACAAAAGCCATCTTTATCTCCTTATTGTAAGCAATATAATAAATTTTCTAGGCTTTAAGTTATGTGTACGCTTTAATTATATTTTTATTTCTTTTTGAATTTATAGTATTAAATGACTTATGCACTAAGTACTTATTTTTACGCTGTACTGCTTACTATTATCTATTTCTCGGTATGACCAAATTTTTTAATAATCCTCACTTAAAAAAGATATTTATTTAATCACTGCACATAACACATTCCATCAAATAAATGAATTATTCTTGACAATATCGTTATCTAAAAAAGTTTGAATTCAAAATTCCGAATTTCTCTATTCTATATTAAGTAAAATTATACAGCATTTATTTTATTTAAGTAAAGACAGGAGGTAAAATATTCAAGAAACTAAAAAAAAAATTCTAAAATGGATTTATACAAAAATCATGAGGTGTAAAACAAATTATATATTAGAGATGATCATAAGTACTAATGCAGTTTTAGATTAGAAATTTTTTTAAGCGTGAAACTTGATTAAAATAGTTTTTAAATATCATTTAATTTTAAATTTAGGTAGTTGAAATTTCCAACAATTTGAATGTAATAAATGTTCAGGGTTTCGTGTCAAACAATACTTTATATAGTGACGAATGCTAGAAATGTTTTCAATCATTGATTTATAACGTACGAGTCACGATTTCTTTTCTGAATACATGTATTGTATTGTTTGAGGAATTTCTATTGTTTTGCCCACATTCGTCACTAATGCAATGAAAGTTAAAACAAATAAATTTTGATGAAAGTCCATCACATAAATGAAAATTAAAAAATATATATTATTTAATTAATGCTTAGATTCTGATTTGGTTGAATATATTGACTTTGTCCAGTATTACATTATAAATACGCATAAAATTATAGAATTTAGCGTCTGAGACTTTTATTTTTTTCTATCGTATTCTATAGTTTTGTTCACGCGACAATTAGTTTGATATAGATTTGCAATTTAAAAAGAATCATATCTCCTGCATGCTAGTCGACAGTAACCCATACTTTTCGAATTTCAGGTTTAAGAGAAAATAAAATTGGAGTCAGCAAAATTCAAAGAAGATTAAATGCCATGAATCATCAATAAATCAAAATTAATCAATAATGTGAAATTATGAAATTTTAAAATATTTCCAACGAAAATGTGAAGAATTTTCGACAGAAAAGTGAAGTTGTAGAGAAAAATATCTACTTAAAATCTTTGTCTCTATTTACTAATGTGTGTAGAGATATTATAAAAATATAAAACTCACACAAAATCGTATATATGTGCATATATATACACACAAATAATTTACTTTACTTGAGTAATAATTTAATAATTTATGTTTTTAAATTTTTTGAAATATCAAGAAGAGTTCCTATTTTAGCACCTAATCATGCGAACAATTGATACGCTTCTTTAAAGATTTTTTGAGACATGATGAGTGAAATACTTAAGTTTTATAAATAAGTTTTATCAGGCTTTCATTTTAGCAAAATCAACAGTTATAACAATAAATTAAATTATGGATTTGCCATTGCTGCTTACGTCCACTTCCTACCTCTTGACCTATTTGATGATGCCGCTTCACCAAAAATCGCTCAGTTTGGTATTGAAAGAGATGTTGAGTCAGTTTTTAGGGTTCTCCTCATTGTCGAAGGTAATACTTGGTTCAACAAGGAGTGGAAAAGATCCTTCCAATCAAGGTCCGGAGAAGGAGGCGGATCCTGAAGGACCTCCCGTTTGAACTCTTAAGGTACCCAATCTTCCAGTTTTTTAGAAATTCCCATTGATTAAAGACGATTAAGAATCATTTTACGATCAAAGCTCATTTTTTTGGCCAATACACGACTGGTATAGTAATTGTCCTCCTTCAAACATGCTTTCAGCAAATTTAGATAGTCTTCCGCTGTGGACCGATTCATTCACTTCAAAGTCGCCATTTTGGATGAATTTTGTAAACTATTCTCCTGCTGTAGACTCGCCTATAGCATCTTCTCCACATAAGTTGCAAATATCTCTGGCTGCTTCAGCAGCTTTTAGACCTCGATGAAAAGCAAAGAGTCCAACTATAAAAAACGTTGCATTTTAGCTCCTGCATATTCCATTTCTAAGCCCTAAAAGTTACAAAAAATTAAAATTATCTAAAAAAAATGATTAGCATTTTCTCTTGAGCTTGTCAGATATGTGGCACCTCTGCATTGTTGCATTTTGTACCATTACCATAGTTTTAGGGCAAAAAGAATTTTATCGAATAAATACTTTGCCAAGCAGCAAAAAAATCGTTGTAAAACAAAAGAAAATATACTAACTTATTCCTCAATTTAATATCTTTCAAAAACATACTAAAATATGATAACAGTGAGTTAAATTATTCCATTTCCCTTGTTTATATCAAGCATCTTGATTTTGAAGTGTTTCCGATTAAATATAAAAGGAATAAAACATTAGCTCTCTAATATCTTACCTGAGAAATAAATGCTATTTCTGTAAATTGTGTTTCTTTACAGAAATAGCTATTTCTGTAAATTGTGTTTCTAGTGGTTGAATACTCAGTTCAATATATTCAGTTTATAACATTAAGAAGTTTCGTAATATTTCCATTTGTAAACAATTTCATATATGTTATTTTATTTATAGCTATCTATAAGCCAAAAGTTATTGTCATCTCTCATCTAATGATATTTCATATAATTTGACAATTTACAAGACTCAAAAACATTTTCATACATTTTCGAATAAGTATTAAGATTTATAATTAATAATTTGTTAATCATCAATATTTAAAATGAGTGCAAAAGTTTTATCACAAAAGACAATCAATCATTATCAAAATTTACTCAATATATGATGATATGTTATTTATTTCTACGTGAGAGTTCCTTAAGACATATCCATATATTTAATTGAAAGATTTTTTTAATAAATAAATAAATATAGTGATCACTGTCCGCTGATTGCCATGATGCTGAATTTCATTGTTTATGTGTACAGAATGCATAATGACATTATGTTTACAAATTTATGAATTTTACTTGAGATATTGACAATGTTTTAAGTCACAATTATCATTTTTGAATTTTATATTCCAGTTAAAATAAATGGACTTATTTTTTAGTGGATTACAGATTAAAGTTTTTTTCTTTTCATTTGGATATCATTAGCAATCAATTTTCTCAAATGACCATTCTAATTAACTTAATTGTTTTATTTAGTATTTAAATAATCTTCGAATGTATGCAAAAAGTAAAAAAAATTATATTTTCTGTAGTAAAAACTGATGGATGAAATTTTAAATTTATAAATACTCCCTACGTGAAATCACCTGGTATGCATACATTGAATATAAGTAAATACTTTAATATTAAAGAAAGGAATAATGTAAATTTGAAAATCCAGTAAAAATCATTATAAGAAATCCGAAAACGTTTTCAAACATTAGTTCTATAGGAAATTTTATTTATTTATTTTTTTTATTTATTCAAAACTTGAATATATTTGATAATTATTTCCGACAATATTTTACAACATAAAATAAAGTTATCATGTAAATATTTGGGAAAGGTATCATATTCAAAATAAGGTAAAATACTTTAAAAAAACCTTCATTTGTAGTTTTTTTTTTTTGTAAAATAAGGATTACGAAAAATTAAAGTACTAGAAATGTTATCAAACAAATATTGGAATATTTTTAATACGAATTATTTTCGATACCATTAGTTCTATCGGAAATTTTATTTTTTGCTTTATTTAAGATTTAACTATTTTCCATAATATTTTATAACATAAAATAACATTATCATGTAAATATCTGTAAAAAGAATCATATTTAAAATAAAGTAAAATATCTAAAAAAATCTTCATTCGTAATTCTTTTTTTCATTTTTTTTTTGTAATATAAGGATTATACAAAAAATTAAAATCATAGAAATTATATCAAACAAATATTAAAATCTCTTTATTACAAATTATTTTCGATACCATTAATTATGTTTTTTCACTCTATCTATTGTATTCGATTGAGATTTTTGAAAATAAAAAAAATTCACTTAAATTTAATAGAAATGAGTGACTTTTCTTTGTTTGCGTGACCAGTCTACAATAAACACTTTTGCTTTGCTTATTATTTAGAGTAAATTTGTCTGCCATCTAACGTAATAAAAGTTTCATTTCGATTTTATGGAGACCTAAATTTAGTGCGAAATAAACGAGCGCTTGACCCAGATACCGAAGAAAGAGAAGTAGGCTTTCTTACTAAATACATCACAGGAAGGAGAAACAACATTTACAAGGAATTACCTTTAAAATGAAACACGCGACGTGGTTTTATGATTGATGTGCTGAAGTAGTAATATTGTTCACATAAATAGTTTTAAACTTCATTGTAGGTGAAGAAAAATTGTTTCTAACTAAGAATAAATTAGAGAATTTATTTTACTCAAATCAATTATCCATTTAAATATACTTGATCCTAATTTGAATGTATATTAATATAAAAAAGATTCTATTTTTTATAAAAAAATAAAAATTTTGTGCAAATCAAATTTAGAGTGATAATTAGCCTTCTTTATATCAAATGTAACAAATATAATGCACAGAAGAAAATTATTATGCGTATAAAATTTTTCAAATGATAAAAGCTATTACAAAAAATAGCATAGGAGATTAATTAATATAGAGATATTAAAATTTAAGAATGAGTTCTTCTTCTTCTTTTTTTTTTTTTTTTTTTTTTTTTTTTTGATTACATCACAAGGATTACAGAAGAGGAATTATTCCTTCACATTATTTCAATAATAATTTCAGAATGAAATGAAAGTTATCAGTTCAATCGTAAAAAGTAAGATTTGTGAATTTGCATCAAGAAAATTTCCATGCAATATTATCGATAGTTTCTTATAAATTATAAGCATTAATAATATATTTAAATATTAATTATTATTCTAAATGTATAATTAATTTTATACTTTATTTATTTTAGTTGTATGTTCCGAATAGTCTCAATTTAACACATTTTAAAAGCAATATAAAATAAATATTAATAACCAAAATTTCCAAAATTAAGTTATAATAGTTCTTAAAAACATTTATTTGTTCCCTTATGCTACGTTTTCGACGTATGTAGAGGCATATAATAACTTTTAATCAACTGATGATAAAATAATGTTTCCGAAAACAAAGAAAGAGATTACTGTAAAGATTATGGAGAGATGAGAAATTAGTATTTCGTTAAAGGATTTGTTGTTTTTTCTTTTCTCTTCCTTTAATTTAATTTTTGTTTTTGTACATTAAAACTTTTTATTTCTTATTTTTTGAGTTGTGTATTTTTTTTTTTATAAAACTACTAACTTTCTCAGAAATAGTTACAATAATATCACCTTATATGAGATTCAAATTATTTAAATTGATTTTAATAAAAAAAATATACTATAATTGTGTAACTCGTTTAATTGCTGTTATTTAAATTAATAAATCTATGCATGATATTATTCAAGTTATATTATTACAAAATATATTAAATTTGCTTTTATTTTAAAGCTTTTAATATGAAGACTTATATATTTTAATGTAGTTTTAACAACAAATAATTTATTTTAATGAATTTTTAATCAATTTAAGACAAAAATATGTTATTTAAATGAAATTTTAACAAAAAATATGTTAAGATTTTTTAAATTTGACAAACAAAATAGAAAAAATTAATGTATAATTGCGAATAATTAAAAATATGATCTGTCATTTATCAGTAACTCTTTTCTCACTTTTGCACTGAATTTTCTAAATAGACAAAAAATATATATTTAGATAGTATATGTCTACTTAACTCGAAATAATCCATGTTTTCATAGATTTTCTTTTAGCAATATTTCTTTAAACCGTTTTGTTTCACATTATTTAATTTAAATTTAAATTAAGCTTTAAACAAAAAATAGAAATTCTAATGAATTGAATTTTCAGACGTAAGGTGAATACTATCTTGAATAATACTTCATATGATATACAAGAAAAGTAATAAAATCTAATTTTCATTCTCTTAGTGTTTTTGAATATCGTGTGAAAATGCATCACTATTTCTTCATCTAAATTCAGGGGAAAAAAATCAGTTATATTTGCTAGATTTCTGTAAATACTTATACTCAAAACAAAGAAATACCTCAAAATACATTAAGCACAATGAGTTATTAATATGTACTACAAGAATTTTTGTTTTTTAAGAGTTAGTTATAATCATAAATTTCAAAATCAAGTTGTCACTGACCTTTGTAATAGACAAAATATAGTGAGAAATTTTCAAATTTCAGTTTTTCAAAAATTCCCTCATTCCAACAGTTTTTGAAGGAGCCAAGGAGTAATCTCATTCTTTTTCTAGTTAAAGAAAAATTTTAGCTTTTTTTAAATACTAAAATCAATACCCGATGGAAAATTATATTTTAGTGCATCATTACCCATTTTGATTCCTTATTTCACTTCATTTTGACTAAATTTTGATAAGAATATGAGAAATATTTGCTCTATCTTTGTATATAAAAAAAAACTTTTTCTTTTCTTCACAAGGTAACTAATTAAATATCCTGATTCCCCTCATGTAAATGATTAACCCTTCTTTGTATAATGGTGGAAATTTCCATCATAACCTATAATGCCCAAAAATTATATAAAAGAACAAGTTCACTTTAAGTTGATCGTGTTTGGATACCTTTTTAATGTCCATTGCATAAAAAGAAACATAGCTGTCAAAAATAAACAAGTGTCATTATCAGTGAAACGAGCTTAAAGTTGTCTCATTCCGCTGTTTGTTGTAGTTGCAATAAACGTATGATTTCGTTTATAATTTTGTTTTATTATATTAGAGTTTCTATTGCTAAAAAATTGAAAATGAGTGGAAGAAAGGTCACGTGTTTCTGTTATTTTCCTCTTTTATTTCTATTTAGTACTAAGCTAACGATCTAACTTTGGATGATGATGGAAATTTTTAGCATATTGTTTTTTGATAAATTTATACTATAAATATATACTAAGATTTTCTTAACTATTTTTCCTTTAATTTTGAACATGAAATATATCAACTTGATTCATTTCACCAATAAAGAAAAAATCATGCAAAGAAGGGTTAAGAAAATTTGAAGGGAAACGATAATATCATTGGGAAGATAATATCATTCTAAAGATAATATCATTGATTACTCTGCCCACCACCCCTTCCATCAAATATATTTACAGCTTTTAAGCTGAAACTTTCCCCATATTAGTCAGAAAATTAGAAATTTAGGAAAATAGAAATGATACTTCAGAATGTGAGGTTGAGTTGCATGATGCTTGA
Source organism: Latrodectus geometricus (assembly GCA_026290005.1). Taxonomy (NCBI): domain Eukaryota; kingdom Metazoa; phylum Arthropoda; class Arachnida; order Araneae; family Theridiidae; genus Latrodectus; species Latrodectus geometricus. Next base: position 1,934 of record JAPDSC010009147.1, on the reverse strand, counting down.
AACGATTTGGATATTTCTGGCTCAACCATTGCATTAATCAATATCCTCATCAATGATGCCTCAAAACTTAAAATAGTTTTACTTAACAATTGATAAATACTTAATGCTGGTAATAGCTGGTAAATATTTAATAACGTGATCCTAGAATGCCTATAAAACAATCACTAAATACATCAAGCCAAATATCTCAGCTGAACTGCTTATAAAATCATACATTTATATTTACAAACTAATTTTTTTTTGTCATAATGTTGTTAATGATGTAAGTTTAACTAGCCATTTTAGGCTTTAAATTGACTCATCAATTCCAAATTAAGTTTTCTAAGAATTAATTCCTGCCAATGGAATTGTGGTTTCAGATTCGAATCCCGATTCGGACATTAAAGTTCCTTTCTCTCTGTGTGTTTCCTTGTCCTTTCTTCTAAGATGATGAATGAATGTGGCTCACTTTATAAACGTTTTGTGGGGGTGTGATGGGAGGTAATGCTATACTTCCTTGACCTAGTTCAAAGATGCCCACCGAGTAACGATAAATGAGTTGCCTTTTCCGTCCTTATTGTGGCGAACTGTAAGGAACCACCGTTAAAAAAAAAGAATTAATTACTCTTCGGTATCTCTCTTTGATAATCAATGGAAAAGCAACATTTACTTTTCCGATTTGATTTTAAAGAAGTAAGTAACACTTTTTTAGTTTTTGCGGGTGTCAAATAGATTAGGTTTTTGACCTATATCATTTCTAATTCATTTTATAAATTTCCAAATTTTTGACAGTATGCAGTTGTAACTTCTTCATTCAATTGAATATGCATTCTACTATGATCGTAGAGGGGTGGCTTTAATCTTTAATTTTATACATTCTACTGTTTAAACCAATCTCTTCCTAAAAATGTCACTAAAGAGAAGTGATTCCTGCAAATTGAGACCAAACGGCAACATAATGAGCGCAATGATATGAGCACTATTTTTCATTCTTCCCGAGTTCTCTTAGGCTATAGTAAAATCTCAATACACGTGTTAGATATTTTATTTGTAAAGAAAGGGATGGCATTTTTTAGTATTTTGAGCTCCTTTGAAAATATCACTTTCAATTATATACTTTTTAAGGATTAATGAATATTAATTTACAAAAACGAGAGAGTCTTCTTCTTTCTAATCTCCATATCTAGTAATATACTATACGAGTCCAAGTCCATTTACTTTAAGAAAATCGAAAACAAGCAAAGGAGACCTGAAAACCTCAAGAGACAACCCCAGACACTTAAAGATATGTGCTGGTGGTCCCGGTTCATTTTGACATCTAGGACAATTCGGGTGCACCTTGAGACCTCTCTCGAAAGTAATTCCTCTCAGGTGTCCACTGAAGAATCTGGAAAGTGTTGTCTGGACATATCTATCTCAATCAATAGTAAGGGATCTTCCATGACAATCTGCTTTATACCAGGGATGACTCGGGGAACAAGCCAAATCTGCCTGTCAGTATGTCTTCTAATGGAATACAGTTCAAGAAAAATCAATGAATTGGTAGCTGGTAAAGGTTCTCCAGAACCCTCCTTCACCAGAACATCTGCTATCTCATTCTCCCAAATGTCAACATGCGAAGGAATCCACTGAAGGTGCACTTCACAAAGTGACGAGACTTTCTTAAGTTTGCCAAGAATTGCGATTCCGGCCCTTATTACCAACTCTTCGCCAGTTTGAAAGATATTGAATGGCGCTACGATATCAGTCAAAAACCAGAGAAAATAAACAAATAACTATCATTTTATACATATGGAGCGAAACAGAAAATTGAATGAAATACGAACTAGCCAAAAACAATCGCAAAAAAAAGCAATTTGAATTAAATTGATCTAGGTAGCTGTAAATCTAGAAAATGCTAAGGCTATAAAAGCAGTACACGATTAAACAAAATGGATGATTGATATGTATAAATG
>JAPDSC010009145.1:0-45690 GCA_026290005.1 Latrodectus geometricus | reverse complement strand
TGATGCAGGAATCTCAAGACAAATCTGAGCCAGAAAAATCAAGTAAGTAATTGTGTATTTTACTTAAATGGTACGTGAACAATATCTTTTTTCTCGCTTGATTTCAAAATACTATGTTTGTGAATACTTTAATTTTAAACTAATTCATTTCCCATTATATATATTAGGAATATGTAGCCGAAAAGTTATATTTTATCATGATTATTATTTTAAGATTTAAGTGAAATGTTAACAAATTAAAATAAATTGGATAATTTTATTTTTCTCTTTATTAATAGCGAGTAACTTCTTTAATAACTGTCTTTCTCAACACTAGCATTGCTGATTTTCTGCATTAATTTACACAGTTTATAATATAGATTTAAAACATATTATTTTTAGATTTAAAACATATAAATATTACAGACTTTTAGAATTTGCTTTAATCTTATTAAACACTCGCTAAAAAAATTTATATGAAATAACTATGCTTTATAAATTTATATTCTGATGGCAAATTCAATTAATTAGCTGAATTTTAGGGATAATCTGTATTTGACTTGATTGATTCGCAAAAGTACTTTGAAATTCAGTTCTTGTGAATGATTTAATATTTCTCAAAAGGAATTTCAAATGCATATTCGTTTCTAAAATTACATGCTACATTCTTACCTGCGTTAAGCGTGTTACAAGTTCAGTACTGTTTATGTTGTTCAACTCAGGTATCTATTTAAATTACATTATTTACATTGCTACTGCATAAATACATGTAGTTAATTAAATAAATTAATATAATTAAACGTACAAGTTTAATACATGTAATTCTCGAAATGAATTAGAGCGAGTAATATTTTAATGTATTTTTAAAGTTAATTTGAATTCCTTTGTCTTTAAAAAGTGATTTTCTTAGGGTAATTTATATTCTTAACACATACTTAGAAGCATGTGCTTTGTCACAATTTAAAAATGTTTAATGTAAATACAAGAGTATTAAAAAGTATATGTATATTAATAGAAAGTACAAAATTGATTTTTAATGACTAGAGTACTTGTAATAAAATGCGTGTTTTAGATACGATCAAGTTAAACCAGTGAAAATTATTTTTCGAAAATTTTATTTAAAAGGAAGTAAACGGATATTTCCTTGCAATTTCGAGATTTCAATTCTTAAAATGGGGAAACATTCAGATTAACATCTTATTTTTCTTATCAAGAAATTAATGTAACGTATTTTATGATACGTAAAAATAAATATACGTCAAGTCGTGTATTACGAACATGCTTGCAAAATTACTGATTATAAATTCTAAATGTTTTGGTAAGCTGCTGCATATCCAGGATTTCACTTATCTGGAATTCCGGCTACAAAGACGTGACTCAAATGTAAGAAAATGTTTCTGAGAAATACTTGTCATTTGAGTCATTTTTCTTTAATTACCTCATTTATGACGCTGTTGCTTATTTTGGTATTGTGGAAATAGTTTCTCTAGAAAAAATAGAACTTAAAGCAATTTTTATCTATTTCTATTTCAAATTCTTATAACATTGACATTTTAATTTATTTTTTGTTTTGTATAACCAAAATAAGTTCGTAGCAATACTCTAATCAGTGTTAATAACATTTAGTTAGCTAATTACTAATTCAAATATCTGTACAGCCTATGAGTAAAATATTGATTTTATTTAAAAGTTATCGATATTCTAATAATTTACATAAGCATATATAAGAAAATATTAGTTTCTAGATAATTTTTATATTATTCAAAATAGGAAATTTTGCTGCAATACATAGATTCCACTAACAATAGAATAAAAAAGTAAATTTATACCAAAAAAAAAAAAAAAAAATAAGGAATCTAAAATTCCAATTTAAAATAAGGTTAATTGAATATGCACCTTTAAGATTTTATTAGAAAATTAACAATTGTGTCAAAAATATAAAAAATATTGCCAATTATTAAAGACTTACAATATTCATCTGAAGTTCAAAAAGGACTATTTGGATAAAAAAAAATAAATAAATATAAATAAAAAAGAATAATAAACAAAGTTATCTGATTCAAAACTTTTACCATTTTTATAGTGTAGATCCAATTTGGTTGATGAAAAAATAGGCAAAAACTGTTCATTTTTTACTGTAGTCTTATACTTGAAATTTATTGATGGTATTTGAACATCATAGATATATAACGAGATGCCACCTCAATGGTTAGCCATCAGGGGATGACTCCCATCTAGGCTGGTTGGCGCAGCTTGTCCTTTTTGGACCTTGCGCCATAAAACCCAACCAACCAACCCATCTAGGCTGTATGTTAGTAGTTGTTTGGAATCCACTTTAAACTGTAGCTCTCAGTCTAATTAACCTTTGTAAACAAACCCTTTTTGTACCATTGAGAACAAACAGACGAAACCATCTATTTTCTTTTTTAAAAGGACTTTTTCATAAATAATGAATTATGTTAATCTGTTATGTTATCGTAGTCTTCCAAGCATGTATCCTCCAGAAATATTCCTTGGCGCAGCTTGTCCAATTTTGGACCTTGCGCCATAAAACCCAACCAACCAGAAATGTTCCTATTGAAAGTGAGACGAGGTATTAATCTCCCGTTGTTTCTACTGTAATTGAATATTTTGGAGCAACTTGTTCTTTTTGGACCTTGCGCCATAACACCTAACCAACCAAGTAATTGAATATTCCAGTGTAAAGAGCATAGCCCTACAAATTGATTGGCGTTGACGACGTTGAAGTCTAAAATTTTCAAAGTTCAAGGACTTAATTCCAAGTGCTCCAAGTTTAGCTAAATGTAATCCTGCTGAAAAGTTTTGCACAATTGTTATTTATGAGTTAATTTACGTCTAACACAAGTTTGGAAGAAAAGTTTCTAATCTTTCGTTACTAAAACGTGATTCAGTTAAGAACTCTGGATGTACTTGGATATTTCAGTTATAATAGTTTATTTGTTGGCTTTTTCTTATGATTACTGTACTCTATTTTAAGCAGTCGAACTGCAACCGTAATGGTTGGCTCTCAAACCTTCGGTTCAACAGTGGGTGGCGTTCGAGTCCCAGCTTGGGCATGAATATTTATAGCAGTTCGAAATCTATTATAATGTAGTTTCCGGTTATATTAGTCACAGCATGACCGGTGAGTGACCAACCGCAAAGATTATACATTTTTTAACCCATAGTTGCTCAATAATTGGGATAAATACGTCAATTAATAAAACAGGTATAAAAAAACTAAGATTTAGGTTATAATAATTAATCCTGTAGAGTTATAATTTCAAACAAAGAGAACACTGAATTTTAAATGGAAATATATAACGATGTTTCCAAGTTATTAAGTATCAATGAGTGGCAATTCTATGTGCTATTATTGCTTTGGACTTCTCAGATTAAAATAAAAATGTCATATTAATAAAATTGCTTCTTTCTTCTTTTATGGATGAGATGTAATGCTATATCCAGTTGAGAAGTCAAAACATTTTAGTACTTAAAATAGATTTTTAAACTGCAGTTATTAGTTGCAAAAAAATAAATTGCTGTCATAGTAGATGTAATAGTCAAATTTGTGAGACCAATGAAAAGATTGAAAAGATATTTCTCAAATATCATTAGTCTTAGTTCATCTTATTTAAGAAATTGTACTATACATTATCATCCAAAATGGTAGTAAGACATTGCCTCCCAAAATATTAACTTTTACTCTCCCCGTAAAAAATGTTACCCACTACAGAGCTATATTGCTCATGTTATAAATTGTTCGAAATTAATTCTATTACAAGACTGATTTTTTACTTTCTAATAAGCTCAAATCATACAAGATAAAATTAATCTATTGAGATATTTTATGGACTACCTATATCATCCAGCAGATTTTGCCAAAGATCTCATAATTTTGACCACATTCAAATAATAAGTGGATACCTAAGTTGGTAGTTTCTTATTTATGGTGAACCAAAACTATACGAAGAGGTGTCCAATCGTATGAATTTTTTTAAGTTAATTTAAATTTTGCTGTATCTTCGAAAATATTTCAAACATTAGACTAGTTATTCTAGAACTATTTATATTTTCCGATTACACCTTGGCGCAGCTTGTTTTTTTTTTTTTTTTTTGGACCTTGCGCCACAAAAACCAACAAACCAACTTTCCGATTATACCACGGGAAATATCTTATTTTAACACTCGCAAAACCATTCCATAGTTGTATATTTGAATGTATTAATCATTATAAAAAAACAAATTAATGTTTGCTTAAAAGTGTAAAATTCTGTAGGAGTAAAATTGAGCAGAAGTACTCTTGAATAATCCCAAATTATGAAACTTTACACACTGAAAATTTTAGATCAAAATGTCTTATTTAATTATTAATGCTCTTTAAGTACTTTGTGACATTACATTTAAATCCTCCATTGCGTTTCAGTTGATTGTAACATGATTAAAAATTTGGTCTTCAGTTCGTGAGTTCGACTCTTACCATGAGCTCGAATGTTTCTTGTGGTTCTCAATCGACCTTAAAAAAACGTTGGAGCCCAAATAATCGAGGTCCTGATCGGAGTTTGTGCAGGTGTGCAAAAAATGCACACAGAATGATAAACTAACCAATCTATATCAAATCGCGATTATTAATTGGTCTAAAATTTGATAGATTAGCGCTGTCACTTTCATTTCATTTATTTTGGGATTGATTCCCATATCTGATGTGGATATTTACATAATGGGGATTGCATATTTTTAAATTATATATATTCCAGTGAAGTAAACCCTCTTGTTCAAAAAGTGACGGTAAAGCGACAAACTAATTGAAATACAAAATTCTACACCTATGTCTGTTTTTTGTATATTTGATTACATAGAACGTTAATCATTTTTTAGTTTAATTTTTAATTTTTTTTAGCTTTAACTACCAAATGCAACAAGAATTGCGTTCTTTTTATGGAATGTTAAAATCGAGTTGTAATTGAAATCCACTTTAAAATACCAGAAATATTGAGTGTTTTGAATATTTAACATACACATACCCGATGGTCTGTGATTTGATGAAAGATCAAACGTGATAAATTCTTTTGCCAAATATTTCTGGACTGCCTTTACATTTAAAACAAATTTTAATTTAATAAATAAATACAGTTGTACAATGAAAATTTTAAATTGTAACCTTTTATTCACCATTTAATCCACTGCTTTGAAAATTTGATTATAATTATACATATTTTTCTTTCTTATAAATCAAAAAATTCAATATGTTCCTGATTAATAATGGTGATTCATTTAAGATATATTCAACAAACTTCTATTTTTAAAACATTTTTATTCTAAAATTTGTATAAATCAATCAATAATTCAAGATCAAAATTCTAACTGCTAGTAAAAATTGAGAATCTAAGTTTTCTGTATATATCTCAGAATTAAGTAGGGTATAAATTTCAAAAAGGCAACAAGTGATCGGTATTTCATTCTTCCATTTGAAGGATTCTGAGTTTGATTCCATATGGAAAAAAAAAAATGATAAATGTCAATCGGTTTTCCATTTTTTGCTGCAGACGGTTTCGGCTATTTACTATAGATTCATTACAAAACTCTTACAAAAGTTATAGCTGAAATATCAATATTTTTTTTACTTTCGCAGAGTAAAAGGCACAACATGTTGACGATAAGAGAAAGCCTAATAGTCCATCCTGCCAACAATCGTTTTCACTAACTTTTTATTGGAGTAATAACGCTATTAAAAATTTTGTTAACCTATTTGCTGAGATATTTTGTGTGTCAGATTCGCGTGTTATCTTTCAGACTGGTGTAACTGAAACGAAAAAGGTGGAAATCGCAACTGGAAAATGATTTATGGCACGGCAGCTAGAAATTAGTAAAAGTTATCTCAAATTTTTCCGAAAAACTTTTTTCTTAGAAGAGGGAGGAGAAATCTTCTCACAACATTTTGTATGACATCATCGGTGAATCATTATTGGTGCCCTGGGTGAATAAATATACCTGTCGTACACCTGACCGTCTGTGTACTTATTTATTTTGGGTGACAAGGAACTCTTGTGTGTCCCTTATTCGAATCGAAGAGAAATCGGAAGGCTTTAGGATGGTGTCCATTGAATGTAAGTGCTTTTGGTTCCATAACTTAAGTTTGTTTTTTAAATGCGATTGGTTTATCCTTAGCCATTCTCGAAATGTAAAAATTTGCACAAATATTTTGAAGCAGAAATATATTGTAGCTTCAAAAAGAAGCAGTTATATATTTCTTTGAATCAGTAATATATATTTTAAATTAAAAAAAAAACTGTAGGAATTTGGTCGTTGAACTAAATTTTCTCATTTTGGTTTGCGAATACTATTAAAACCATTTAAATCAAGCATTGAATTTTTAATGTATTTTATGGAGAATTAATTTGTATTTGAATTTTCAGTTTGATTTTTTTTATTTTTAAGTCAATTTTGAAATACTTTATCTTCCACTAACATTTTCTTTTTGTGAATGTAAAATTTTTTAAGCATGTATCGTGGAAATAACAAGGTAAATATGTTCAATATCTGCTTGTAAATAAATCTTTAAAATATAGTAATTTCTTAAACTCCTATGCGTTTTCACGTTTAAAAAGAAATTTTTAGTATTATGCCTTTTCCTACAGATGCTAGTTTCACGAGTGCTTAATTTAAAAATATATTTCAGTTACTAAAATAAGTAGGATCTGAGTGGGAAAAATTGATCAATATATTGCCAACAATACACGGATTCATAAATTCTGGAGTTGTCAAATAAGGGGATAGAGAGACTACAGGAAAAATGAGGGACAATCTGGCAGATTTGTACTATTTAGATTTAATTTATATCTTTAATTTTTTTTCATCGTGAAAAATCAGATTTTTAAAAGCCAAGCTGATAGCAGCATTGTTAACGTCATCCGCATCTCGTTGGTTTGCTTGTGAATCAACAGGGAATTTACGCGCACGAGGACTAAATAGGTCAGGTCTCTACCTTTTATGTAGATTCCAAACCGTTACTAACATTTAACTCAGAAGTGGGAATCGAACTTATGAAATGTTGAACCGAAAGTTAGAGTGATAACTATTCGACTACCAGCTCTCACGTCACTCTTGAATTCGTAAATGCGTATAATTCGGGCACATAACAATATTCTTAATATGCTTACAATATATTTTTCTCTGAAGTAAAATTATATTTAACATTTAAATATTTAATTGTATTTTACATTTATAACGAATTTTGTTTATCTGTTTTTTTATTGGATTTATAATTCTAAAATATGGCATTTTCCTATATTTCACTTTGCAGCTTATTTGTATTTATTCGAAAAAGTATAGTATTTAAACTCTAATATTGCTTATTTGCTGACCTAAAAAAGTATTTTTGTTCTTATCTAAGGTAAATAAGAGTAAGAAATTTTGAAGATTTTGTAGAATTCGAAAATCTGAAAGGATTTAGACTCGAGAAAATTTAGTATTTTTCCTAATCTCTATTGTATTATTTCTGGCGAAACTCTTCAATTTATTGTTCAGAGAACTTGTGTGTGTCGTGGAAGTAATTGTTCTGTACGATTCAACCCCATAACTCAGTCAAAATACTTACTGGGAAAGTTAGAACAATACTTTCTCTCGTTCGTGATCACAATAACAATATGAGCTCAAGTGACTGTGTTCTAAGCCAGGATTGTAAGTTTTCTTTTGATAAATTTCTTTAATAATCGTGAATTTTAATTTTAAAATTCTAATATTAATCTTTAATTTCTTTTCCGAGTCTCATTCTAAACTTTATAAAACTGTTCCGTATCAGCTACTTATTGAAGTAAGGTTATTTTTCCATATTTAAACCTCATCTACGCTTAGGAGATATCAGATAAATAAAGGATAATATAACTATGAAAAATATTTTAAAGATTTAAAGAATATATTAAGTATATTTGATTCATTTTTTTATTAATTAGCAACGAACAAAAATGCTTTAGGGCGGAACGCAATAATTATCATAATAAATAGGTGAATTTAATTATGTATAATATAAATGCTGGAACAACTTTGATATACCTTCCCCCCCAAATTAAGCGCCAAATCTGGCACTTAGTACGGACTTTTTAGGGTTGCCGTTTCTTATTTTGGTATTGCCAATTTAGGTTTTTTCAGCTTTTAGGTTTTTGCTGTTATCAAATTTAGTATTTTCTTGTATTTTGTACCATTTTTTTAGTTTTTTTTTTTTTTTTTAAAGTTTTTTTGTTATTAATTATTTGTATTTAGTGAGAATCCATCTTGGCGAGAAAGAAAGTCGCCAAATTTCCTATTTGGGGGGGATATATCAAAGTAGTTCCTAAATGATACGCAAATCAATAATATACAGTAAGCATTTTCAAAATTTTTTACTCAAATTGTTTTCAATTCAAACTGCTTGGTGGAAAAGTATGTTGTGAAATGTAACACAATTTTGTTCACATTTTTTAGCATCACAATTTTAAGATATTATTAATTTATTTATATTCAGGTTAATTATATTTGTGTTTCTCAAATATTGTTTTCTTAAATATCAACTGATTCAAATAACTTTCAAATATTTTTCTTAGAAAGTAAAGCTGTTAATCAAAATAATATGTTAGTATTATTGCTTATGCCAAAATTTGTGTTTCATAATCATAGTTGCTTATCAACTGTCTTCCGATTTGATTTCTGCTCAAATTTAAATTTGAGTTTACAAATGGAGAATATACATAATGCGATATCTATATTACATTACATACTTCTCCATTAGATTTAGTAAAAAATTTATATATAAGCTTTAATTTCCTGTTTAAACTTAAAATCAAATGCTATAAAATTAAAAATTTCAAGACAAAAATTCGGTTGCACGTAAGATGCTAAAAAACGAATTGCTTGGTAATGAATCAATACAATTAATTTGATTTGTTGACGTTTAATATGTTTAACGTTGTTTTCGCATACAATTGAAAATACTGTATGCCAGTTTTGCAAGGATATGTGGGGTTATTGTACAGGCTTTGGGGAAAATTGTTCCACTTCTAAAAAAGCAATCCTTAAATTACAAACTAAAAAGACCTTTCTAATGCATATTCTGAATGTATCCCAAGCATGCTTCATCAAAATCAAGATTGAAGATCATGCTGGCCACTCCATACAACTATGTTGTTCCACTTTCAAATATGTTCTTCGTTAGGCTGCTTATGAAGTTTGGCATTATCATTCATTAAAAGAATTGCACATGACTGCAAAGTATGACATGAGGTCTCAATATTTAATCATTTGGGTAGTCAAAATGGCATTCTGAATCATCTGCAGATTTGTATGTCCACTTATGTTGATTCGAGTTCATACCATCAGCCCACCTTGACTATCATATGACCTTTCCCGAACCCAATTAGGTTATTTTTGAAATGGTCCTTTTTCTTATTAAAAAGCCGCGCTGGCAACCGGAAGGTTAGTGTTTTGACCTTCGGTTTAATAGTTCTTGGGTTCGAATTTCAACTTGGGTATGGATGTTTGTAATGATTCAGAATCCGCACTTTAAACTGTAGAACCAGGTCTAATCGTACCTCGTATGCAGAAATTGACAGTTGAGCAACAAATAATTTAAAGCAAACACTTTGCTTAAAAAAAAAATGCCCCCAACTCAAACTAAATACGTATTTTTTAATAAACAATCATTTTTAATAACTTCAATACAATTTCAATATCCAATAAATTAACTTCGGTCTACTTGTCCTTTTGGGGTTATTGCAATTCACAACGTTGTCCTATGTTCTTAGAAACCACCTGATCAAGCCTATTTTGGGTTATTTGAATAGGAACATTTCGATCTGTTGCCATTATCTGTTGTGCATTAGTTATAAGATCTATTCATACTTTGCTGTGATGACTGGTGGAAGAACATGACCTAATCGATGCCTAAATTTCTACTTTTTTTAATTTAATATTTTACATAATTAAAATGAAATTGCTTATTACCCCAAAAACTTTTTGTTTGCTAGGATTAAATCTACGGTTATTATTCTTAGATGTGGAATCCTGTAAATCACATTATTATTTTTAAGTCATTTTTTCTTAAAAGAAGTTGAACAACATTTTGCAACTGACTCTAATTATCAAAGTTCTGCGAAATCAAGTACTTTTTAACTTGTATTACTCTTTTCTTTTTTTTATATCATAAACGTTGATTTGGATGCGAAGTTTTCTATTTTTCTATTGCACTTTATATTAATATTTCATTTTGAGTATTCTTAATATATTACTTAATTTGTTAAAACTATATGAATTTGTAACCTTTATGAGCAGTTAACATGTAGAAATATATAATTTGAATTAGAGTGATAAAATTTACTTTAACATGTTAATATTTTATTTGCCACACTGGGAGGCTGTAATTCACAAATAGTAAATCACAATAATACTCTGTGACAATTCTATTGAAAATTAAACAATTATTTGCAAATTTCTTATTGAATGTCTTTAACATCATTTTAAAATGTTTATAAGACTAGATTTAAATAAAAGATAAACTTATTTATTTTAATTGATTATCTTTTCCAAGGTAATCAATTAAAATAAATAAGAGGTAATCGAGGATTTGCAAGTTCTGATATCCCATTTCCGGAATTTTTCGGTAAACAAGGTGCTTAGTAAGATCTGAAGATTTATTTTCCCAAGCATTGAATTGGTAAGATTTTTTTTTCTTGGCGACAGCTTATTTCAATAAGATTTATCAAATGATGACTCATTCATTTCGTTTTTATTGATATGACGTACATAACTGCCATACATAATTCTTCACGAAAATAAAAAGACAGGATCCATTGTTCTTGTTTGGAGCGCCTTATCACTGTGAGAAAATTCTTGTTAGTATTTTTTATTCCATCCTGCTTTATTCAATGGTAGTCTTCGACTGTAAATCTAAACTTAGTGTTTGCTTCTTTTCTATATCGCCCTCTTTATTTTACTGTAATATTTCTTTCGTATGTGCAGAGAGATTCAGGTAAAATGTCGCCAGATTTTCTATGAATACAACTATAAAAAGAAGTGTAAAAACTGTTTCGAAATCTCTCTTAAATATTTTTCTAGAAATTTTGGCGTTGCATTTTTTACGTGATTATCAGTAAAGCGATAGATATCAATGTAACACACGTAGTTCTCGTTCTACTAAATCATAACTTTTGAAACGGTTAACAAAATTTTACATGTATGCAAAGAGCAAACCGTTGCCACTATGAGAATAGAAAATAGTTATTATTTAGTTTTCTGTTATGTTTAATAAGTTTAATTTACAAGTTTTAAAATTAACAGTCTCAAAATTTAATTAAATTCTGCAAATGATTATGTAAATATTATAAATGTACTGTAATATATAATCACTAATCCTTAATTAAATTGCCAATTTATTACTAGCATTAGCTGATCAGGTTGTTGAATAAACTTTAATTCAACTACTGGTGGGTTCGACTATAAACTTAATATAATTTTATCTTGTTAAAATTAAATCTAAATTTTCATAACTCTTACATTTTACCAGTGATTTTAATAAACAAATAAAATTATGCTGAATCCAATGTCTGGCGCAGGTTGTCCGTAATCGGACCTTGTGCCATTAAACCCCTCAAATCAAATCAAATCGACTATAAACTTAGGTGCGGATCTTCAAAATTCTATGGAATCCTATAAAATTGTTGGTTACATTCCAATTGGCTCTCAAGACAAAAATGATAGAGAATAAAGTATTCATGTAATTTATAAATTCGTAATTTATTTCAAATTTGTGGGGTCACACTGTCAAAAAAGGTTGATTTATATATATATATATATATATATATATATATATACAAAGACTTTGTTTGTCGTTTGAATTTTTGTTCTAAATTGAATGAAAGGGAAGAAACCGAGTAAAGTTTATATCAGAATGTAGCATTCTGATTGACTTTAAATAAAGCTATATTTATTTTGAAATTTTGACTACAGCATTTGTATTTTAGATTATAATTAGTGAAAATGCATAATGTGATTTAAAAGATGTAACATTCTGCTCTAATACTCTTCTCGCTTCATGAAAGAGTATTCTTTTCCTTATTTTAAAAGCAACATCTATGCGTAACTTTCTGGCGCAGCTTGTCCTTACATGGACCTTGCGCCATTAAAACCAACCAACCAACTATGCGTAACTTTAGGAGTAAAACAATATTTATGGCATCGTGTCCTTTCTGTTTGCATTCTCAAAGTAATTTCTTTTTAAAAATAAATCATTCAATTTGTGTATCTATTATTTTCCCAATATCCACCTGTAAGAAATGCACTAGAATGCGAATGAGAGAGAAAGGATTCCAAACTTCAGTATTTAATTACTTTTTAATTACTGAGAATTTCTGAGCATTCAATAGTTCATTTGAATAACTTTTAGGTTTTCCCCCCAAGTGAACTTATTTCGTGGTGCAATAAGCTTTTCATCAAAGTTCAGTAAATAACGTTAATTTTTCAAAATAATTTCTTCAATTCTCCAAAATTTTTCCCAGTTAGCTATGTTCCGCTTATGTGATATAAATTCGAAGGTATAAAAAATAAAGTTCCATGTTGTAGAACTATATATCCACAAATGTGGATATAAAGCTGATGCCAAACCAGGCAATGGATTGGTATCAACTTTAAGCCTTTGGTCCTAGTTGATTTAGCCCTTATGTGAAAAACGTGATCGATAAAATTGCTGATCATCTGGTATAATAAGGAACTGGAACCAGCAATTACCGTGCAAATTATATATATGTATTTTGCAAAGTAAAGTTATGTATCTTTCAAAATAATTATAAAATTTATCTTAATTATAATATATAAAATTGCAAATAAGCATAACTAATTAGATATTTTTATGAAATTTAATCAATTCTTATGTTAAGATCTCGTAAATTTTGTGGTACCTATAAAAAGGCTAGATTGCTACTATACAATAATGCGAAGACTTAAATTTTTAATGCCCAAAAACAACATGGGTTTACACTAAATGCGGGGTTCCTCATTGAGGCTATGAATATCATCTTCCAGGAGAAAAATCCTACACTTATGTAAGGTTGATACATTACAACAATGCGTAAATAAAATTGGAGGAAATATTTTACTATTTTTCGTAAAACCTTGTACAAAGTAGACGCTCGTTTTCATGAAACCACAGTAATTAAAATAAGTCAAGGTAATTTACTTAATAACTTTAGCGAAGATGAATCATTCTTATCCGTTAAATCTTACGATCGTTTTACAAGTTAGTAAACACAAGTATTTTCTACATTTAACAGCAATTGCCTGCAATGTGAAGGTAAATTTTCGGTACATGTTATGTGTAATTTTAAATTTATATATTTTATTGACTGAAGTGAAATTTTAAGGATTTAAATTTATTTCCCCTGATATTAAACAGTTTTAAAGAATTGCAACACGCCCTATAAATTAATATCTAAAAGAAATTTAATAACTGGGGCAATTTATGGTCTCTAATAATTTTAGCGCCTAATTAACCCTCGTGCACAAAAACGAATGTATGAAGTATTAGCAAAAACTCTATAGAAGTTAGCTGAAAAAGTTCATTAGTACATAATAATGCTCTTACATTAGTTATTATATTAGTTTGGGGAAAAAGAAATCCATTATTTTTACGTGAACTTTATGTAACTTCTTTTGGATTCACTTTGTAAAAAGGTTTAAAACAGCTTTCCTGTAGATTTTTAGGTCTTGCGCGTTACGACTGCTGACATGCGGTTAACTTCGATCATTTTTGATATTTTATAGACATTTTCGACGATGCTGTATCCACATGCGAGGTGCATCTCTAACATCAAAAATACCCGAACGCAATCGACGGAACAAAAATTGTACGTAACTGGATGTTACAGTCTTATATAGGACGATAAACACCTTTCACAAATTTAGCCGCCTGGCTATCTTTTTCACCGTTACAAGAGAAAAACGAAATTGTATCGAATTTTCTGTTTGTTGTCTTCCATTTTTAAAACCTTGTACTCGTAACTGAATTAATCAAACAAAAAACCGCAAGAGGATATTTTAGTGCCAAATGTCACCTTTCCAACGAGCATAAATCTGAAATTGTTTGATAGATACCTCACGAGATATCGATCACTACAGACGTCTACCGAAAAAATAATGGATTACTTTTCCCCCAACCTAATACATTGCTAAGTTTAATTGAAGAGTTTAGCGAAATTTAAGTGTTCTAATTTGATATTGTAAATTTTTTTTTAAATATTTATATTAAGAACTTAATCTAAAAACATTCAAGGCTGCAACATATTACAATTTTAAATAATGTAACAGCACGATTTACTGTACAGATAAAGTAATGGGGCACTTTATCTTTGCTCAGATTGTTTAAAAATACAAATGATAAATTTAGATGGGGAGAGAAAAGGGCAAGAATTCGTTTTTAGAATTTAGATTCGAATCACCATAATCTGCTAATTTTTTGATCTTATTTTTATCTTTCCTTTCGGCTAATCTGTAACACATTCTATTCGCGAGTCGCGAAAACTGTGATAAAGCATCGCTCTCTGCAAAGACAACGTTTTTGATGACAGAAGTCTGCGTGGGATTTTTTTATCTTTGTTGTATCAAGGCTTCTTTCGATTCAGCCAGCAAAGTTCTGATCCAAAGTGTTAAGTTCTACGTATCCGGCGGTGCAAAAATAACACCACCGGCAGGAACCGGAACTTGGCAAAATTGATTGATCGCTGGATATCATTATTAAGTTTATTTTGCGATTCAATGAAAAAGGAAAAAATCAAATTTATCTCAAAGCTGTTTTAGCAGTATATATAATATCCTTGACAGTTGTTGAAATGTAACAAGTGCTGAAAAAAGTGTTTGTATCTGGTTACACTAATTATTATGGTATGTAATGTAATTTTTCCTAATAACAAAAAATGGCACAAGTATTTCTGTTGAACAAATTTTTCTGTAATGTACACTAACAGTATATTTTCGATTATATACTGTTAATGTACATTACAGAAGAAAGTATATTTAGGAAGTATATTTAGAAAGTATATTAGAAAGTATATTTTCCATTAAACTTTATAATAAACAAAAAAGACGGTAAAACAACAAAAATAAAAACAATGTTCATGAATATTAGGTTGGGATATAAAATAAAAACAATGTTCATGAATATTAGGTTGGGGAAAAAGTAATCCATTATTTTTTCGGTAGACGTCTGTAGTGATCGCTATCTCGTGAGGTATCTATCAAACAATTTCAGATTTATGCTCGTTAGAAAGATGACATTTGACACTAAAGTATCCTCTTGTGGTTTTTTGTTTGATTAATTCAGTTACGTGTGCAAGGTTTTAAAAATGGAAGACAACAAACAGAAAATTCGATACATTTTCGTTTTTTTCTTGTAACAGCGAAAAAGATTGCTGGGTGGCTAAAATTGCGAAAGATGTTTATCGTCCTATATAAGACTGTAACAACCAATTACGTACAATTTTTGTTTCGTCGATTCCGTTCGGGTATTTTTCATGTTAGAGATGCAACTCGTATGTGGAAACAGCATCGTCGAAATTGTCTATAAAATATCAAAAATGATCGAAGTTAACCGCATGTCAGCAGTCGTAACGCGCAAGACCTAAAAATCTACATGAAAGCTGTTTTAAACCTTTTTACAAAGTGAATCCAAAAGAAGTTACATAAAGTTCACGTAAAAATAATGGCTTTCTTATTCCCCAAACTAATATAATTTAGGAAGTATGGGGGGGGGGTAGTATCAAACAACCGGTAACAACCTTTCAAAGTATCAAACAACCGGAAGATACTTCTTGGAGAATGCAAAATATAAAAATTTTCAGATGAGGCAGGGATTATATAAAATGTACATGTACATATTTTAAAAGGTGAAAATAAAGATTTTATATTTTTCATAATGAAAATGTAATGAGATTTTTGTTTAGCTGAAAATGTGTATTTTTTGATATCTAAAGAGCTGTTATACTTGAATAGATAGTTTATGATCTATTTAAGCCATAGTGCTTTCAAAATATTAGAAAGAGATGACCGGTGTATTAATATATATAATTCGAATAATATCGCATTAGAAACCAACTTATGCGTATTTGAAACCTAGTGAAGGTTTGAAAAATCAATAGGTTAACTAATGACAATTTTTTTCCTTTAAATATTCAAATATTCTACCATTTAGATTAGCTATCGACAAAGGCAGATAATTTATTATAAAAAGACTTTATCAAATAATTAAGCTTAATTATATAAATTTAGTAGTTACTTATAAAATATCACTTTGGGATCGCTTACAGAACATGAAAACTTGACCACTACATATTATTATTATTATTATTATTATTATTATTATAATAAAACATATTAAATACTGGAACTGTTCCAGATTGCACAGCATTTCAAGTGACAAATGGTTAATTCGAAATACCTCAAGTAATTGTGTGTGCACAGGAAGTATTGGAGTAGTTCATAGTATTCTGAATAATTATTCAGAATAAATAATTCAGAATAGAAAAAGGATTCTAAATAATTATTCAGAATTAAATAAGGCTTGCCATTTGCAACAAATATAGTCTGAAACCATAACGCAGTGTTTCATTTGCTATTTAATAATTAACTTTGCTTACATTGATTAATTTGCTTCGGTCCAACATACTGTTTTTATAAAGAAATATCTTTGGTTCAAATTGTTAAGCATGTATCATGTTGATTTGTTAGAGGCACATAATCTGTTTTATTAATACACTATTGATTGTTAGCGCTTATTATAAGCAACGCATTATATCATAAAAATTGGTATATAATTTCAAGTAAAATAATTTAAATAAAGCATATCGTTTCATTCCCATTGGTATTCCATAAATAATTAGGAAACACAATGAAATAGTATCATGAAATGGCTATCAGAATGTTATTTCTTATTATAACTGCAAAATATTGCTAAAAAATACAATAATTTACCAGAAAAGAAAATATTTGGCAGATTTCCTTGGTATTTCTTGAGTCAATTTCGTAATTTACTATTCAACTGCTTTATTTGGTAAAGGTTACTACAACTCAATGAAAAAATCAATTCTCGCAGTAAAATTTCGCAAGTAGGTAAGGGGGCATCGATTGATAAACCTTGCTCCTCCTAAGTTTTCCTTTCTTATCAGATGCCTTTCGAAAGTTCGATTACGCTTTCTGTGATTATCAGATAAAAATTGCATCAGATTAAATATAGCACCTCTGATGCAAACATGGCGAAATGAAGCCCCTTAATTCTTAGTCTGCCAAATATTGAAATAGGTCAAGCTGATATGACTCATCTTTCTTATTTTTTGGTTTTCTTACACAATGTTTCGTTTTCTTGAAATTTTCAGTTTCCTGTTACTAGCGGGATGTTACTGATAATAAATTCTTTTTTAGAAGCAAATGAGTAAGAAATAGATTTCGTTTTCTGGAGCATAATATCGCAATGCTTGTGAACTAGTTTTAGATTTTGTTTATTGTATCTGAAATCCAATTTGTAACTTCGAAAATCGCTATCATGGTATTTCTTTTGTTTGATAATTTCAGTACCATGATTTTGT
Organism: Latrodectus geometricus; assembly: GCA_026290005.1. Taxonomy (NCBI): domain Eukaryota; kingdom Metazoa; phylum Arthropoda; class Arachnida; order Araneae; family Theridiidae; genus Latrodectus; species Latrodectus geometricus. The sequence goes on along the minus strand of JAPDSC010009145.1, from coordinate 28,114 downwards.
CCGATTTAAAATATTTTTTCCCATTAATTTTATATCAACTTATGCTTCTTAATAACCACGTGATTTTTTTTTATTTTTATTTCCCAAAAGTATATAGACCAATCATTATGTCCCCACGATAACTGCTAATCTTGGATCTCGTTAATTTCATATTTTGTTTTCAGGCATTGTATCTAAATATATGCATTGGTGAATAAATACTATGCACAAATTCACTTTAGATTTAAAATATATGAAAAATGAGAAACTATTTTTTTTTTCTCAAGTATAAACACTAAGTGTTTGGCAATAAAGAAAATAACTTATAGAATTCATTAAATGTGAGCTTGTTTCTTCTGGTTTCCAAATCTTATAAAACATAATATTGGCAATGATTAAATTAATAGTATTTTATCATTTTTTTTAAAAAAGAAATGCACAATTTAAACTTTAAGCAGATGTAAATCCAAAAATTTGCAATTAAAAACAAATTGTATTTAAAACCTAAATTTCCACAAACTTGACAGTTTCACAAATGTGTTTAATAATCATTTATACACGAATTGTTCAATATAGTATTTAAAACTTTCATTCAGTATTACTATTTTCTTGCAGTTTTTTCTTAAAAATCGAGAAATGATTTTAAATAATAAAGCTACATTTGTAATAATTTTATCGGGCTTTTAATTAAATCAAAATATAAAAATATCAATTCTTACATCTAATATATTAGCAAAATGTATATAAGAAATATATCAGTGAGTTTAAATTAAAAATTTACAATTTAAAAGATCAATAGTTCCATGAATTACCAACAAACTAATAAATCTTCTAAAATGCATGCTTAATAGAATATTTGAGACATTATGTGATTTTTATTTAAATGTTTCATTTTAACTATCAATTATCATTATTGTAGAACATTTATATTCGGTTTTCACAATTTACAGTTTATTGACGAATGTTTTTATTTTAATTGCTTAATTTTTATGCTAATATCCTAATTTTAATTTAAGATTTTTCTTTCTTTTGTAAACCAATGAATATAAATCATTGAGTTTATAATTAATCACATAAAATCGAATTGGAATAATTCTTAAACAATATTTTAAAATGATTCAATTGCATTTGAACATTATTATTTTTTATCATTATGAGCAACTATTTTCATGGATCATTTAATATCCATTTTAGCTATAAAATTATCGTCGTTATCATTTGAGCTTATTCATGTTGCAATATTGCAATTATTTGAGCAACAGAAATAACATAAATAATAGTTGTCATTAAACAAATAATGAAGATTTCATTTCCCTACGAAATGATTTGTATTTTTTTTATCACAAAATTCCCACCTACTTGCTTATTGTGTTAAATACTTTCTTTTAAAAATTTGTTGCTTGAAAGATTTCGTGTGTAAGAAATGATTTGTTGGTATTGACAGTATATATAAATACAATTTCCACTTTTATGAGTCTTAGACATTAATTATTTTGTTGGAAAAAATGACGTAGATAATGAGTTATATAGAATTTCTCAATAATTTGTCGCGTCTTCTAGTATCCTGTGATCCATTTAAATTAAATTTCAGCTATATGTGTGAAAATAATCAGTGTTTTTATCATTTAAAATTAATCTAACTTATTTTATGATCTCCGTTTTCTGACTTTATGATCTTCGTTGATTTCAAAATATATCTATTATTTACGAATTATTTAAAAATCATCTCAATTTAAATATCTTCAATTTACATTTAATTATTATTTAAAATTTATAGAATATTACATTTAATGTAAATATAGGATATCAACTATAATTTTTTTTCCTTAAGTTTATTATTGACCAAATCTTCCAAAAAGTTACTTCGTTCGTATCTGTTTTGTGAAATAAGTGATAGAAGAAAGTAGACACACACAAGATCAACCAATTCAAAACTATCAAATACTATTTGTCTTTTGAGCATAATAAGATAAAGAGTAGAAAGTACAATGAAAATTATTGCACTCACAATATTTAGATTTTATCATTTCTGCTTACAAATATTTATCATGCTGCGATACATGATTTCAATCATAGCATCACATCCACTTGAACTTGAAACTTTAAGGGGGAAAAAATGCAATGGATAGAAAGAAACAATATCTCAAAATTAGAAAACACGATGGATGCACGTTTTCACCACTAGACCTTAATGTCCACTTCAAGCAAACTTTTACCCCAATCCAGCTACCACCGGAGTATCAACTTCATGTTGTAAATTGGGTCAAATGAAAAATTAATGTCCCTTTTGTTTATTTTCACCCCCATAAATAGTGTTAAAATATACATGATCAGACTGGATCTTATCTCGGCGGGACTTGGGCCACCCTAACCCCCTGCTCTTGATTGACAAGTCCCGTGACAAGCGGTTGAGAGGAGGAAAGAAACGGGCAAGTCTTGTTTACTTACATTTTTTATCTCTATCGTATATCAGATAAGAAACTGTAAGTGTAATGTTACGGCTCTTTCCGTTTAACCTTCTGAAGGATGACCAACCATGGAACTACTTTCACAGTCCCCGCCCCCGAAGGAAATTATTAATTTTAAAACAGTTTGTTCACGTGAAACCGGCGTGTTCGGCTCCTTTTGGAGAGTCGTAATCAGCGGGGTCGGTGCAAATAAATACCGGAGCAGGAGAACGCTCGGAATAGAAAGCACCTACAAACGAATTTGTCTGAGAAACGTTCTCACCCTTCCACGTAGCTTACCAGTGAAGATGACTTCTACTTTGCAAGCTATCCCTGCTCATACCAATGTGTTGCAAGAATTCCCATGGAATTGTCGGTATCCACGGAACAACGAGTGGTTTTTTGGTAAGATGTTCTGTTTTGTTAAATTAAAATCGCTGTAGTATTTTTTGAAATGATTTCTCAGTTTTAGAGAAAAATGCAGAATGATTAGTTTCTGAATGGGATATAGATTTTATTTCGTTTATGATCTTAATTTACCCTCATATATAAAATTATTTAACAAATCTTTTATTTCATGATTTCGTAAATTTATATGTATCTTAAAACTTATTTGTATTACTCTCCCGTGAAAACAATTTATTGTAAATTCGATAGATTTGTTATATTTTTAACGAAATTGTTTCATCCGTTGATCAAGCGCGAATCAAATTTTATGCTGTTTATAAGACTGATTCAATTTCCTATAGAGAAAGATTAATTTTAAATATCAACAAATTACAAACTTTAATTAATTGGTTTACAAACTTCAAGCTAAATTTGAAAACTTCAAGAAATTGTTAAGTTTGCTGACAAAATGTGTTAAATTTTAGAATAATTGAAAAAAAAATATTTAATCATTTAATAAAAATATTTTAAATTTGTATACTACATCTTTACTTTTAATTGGAAATTTCTATTTAGCAATTTGAACACACGAAAAAGTACGCATACTCATTTTCATTTATATACTTTTCTTAAATTGAAATAAAATTTTTATTGAGGCCTGTATTAATTTTCTATATGTAAAGTATTTAAAAATGAATTCAAACTAAACATTTATCATGTTCAAAGGATTAAAGTTGAAGGAAAAAGGATTTTCAATATCATCTGCCATAGAATCTAAATTTCTGTTACTCTTAATCTTGAAAATATCCTTTTAAAATAATTTTCATAAAATTTGAATTAATAGTTTATTTATAATGAGCACGATATGAAGACGAACTTTAACTTCAACTTCGAACAAACGTCAACAACCGGATGAGTTTTTTAACCTCCCCTCTCCCACGTTATATACAATTTAATTTGTGTACGACGTGGAAAAGCTCTTTAATTTTCATGTAATTCATTTAAATTAATACGTATGAACGTATCCTTTATTTATAAGATTTCTTGTAATCGCCTACATTTATTTTCGTTTCTTCGTAATTTCGACGGAAATATTCATACTTTCATCAAATCGCGCTTAATTAAAACTTACATGGAAACTGGGAATTCATTGATAACGAAGCCATATGAAAACGGGATTGTAGATGTTAATAGAGGTAATTTACGTTTTCCCTTTTTTAGGGAAACAAATTCTTTATTAGACTGACCTATCTACGTAATGTTATCGGTGCTATTCATTCAGAGTTCATTATTTATCAGTCATCTCCCAATTATCTTCACAATTTATGTTACATAAACAAAAGTCGTAGGGATGTTAAAAAGCGCGAATTTATTTATGTCAAGATTATCTCAATTGTGCTTGTAATTTATAATTGACATGCCGTCGCTACTTCAAGTGTTATGAAATAGAATAACCATTTCTTGAAATCCAGAAGTAATTCTTAAATTTATATAAATAAGTTTACAAGAAAAACGCATCGCCAGATTTAACAAGAAATAAACATAAGAGCTCTTTTTCTGTGCATTTAAGAATTAAGGAATTCAATCTAATATAGTATTGGAGAAATTGGTGATTGACTTTTATATTAATCATTGAAAAATATTTTCCTTTCACTTTTGTGTTGTATTGTTAAACTTAACTCTACTTCTGAAAAGCATTTTGGGCAAAATTGGCTCTTAATTTTTTTTTACTATAAATTAAAAAATAATTACAATAGTAAAATTATAATTGATCTAAATGAAATATAATTTTTAAGTTTTGTCCAGTGTTGACTTCATAATTACAATATAGATTTCATGCACAGATTTCTTTCTGTAAATTTAATTTTTTTCTGTAATTTTCTATTAATTTAATATTTTTGTATAGATCTTGATTTGTTGTTGATACAAATAAATGTAAACAAAGTAATTATATTTGTATGTTAATCAAAAATTATGCTTAACTGTATTAGTTTAGTTGTGTACAATATCTTAATAGATGGTAATATTACACCTAATTTGAAAATAAAGTGAGATTTCTAAGGTTTTTATGAGATTTTTAAACTTTAATTAAAAACAAATAAAATGAAATAGAGTTTATTAATAAGCGTATCCTGCTTTTTAAAAAAATTTAAATAATTTCAAGTTTGTTTTATATTTTTATTGAAAGATAATATTATATTTATTTAATTAAAACAGTTAAATCTTGATTTTTAATACATGCAAGGGCAGAAAATATTTAATCTTTAAAGTGATGGTTATCAGATTTAATTATAAGTAATACTAAAAATGGTGCTAATATTTAAAGGTAACAAAGTGAAAGTTTCTGTAGATTTCAATTAACTTGTATAAAATGTGAACTATTATAAATATGCCTGGTTAACTTATGTTCATTGCCTGTAATATTTTTACTTTTCTTAATTGTATTAAATTGTTGATGTTTCAACCATAATTTTAATCTTGTGTAATTTCTTTTAGGTAATCTAAAATGGTATACAAAGGAAACCGAGAGTGCTTTACCTCGTCCAGTGGTTATTTGTGGACCTTCTGGTAGTGGGAAATCTACTTTGCTTGGCATGTTGATGGCTGATTACAAAGACTGCATTGAATTTAGCATTTCACGTGAGTGACTTGCTTGCACATAATTGCAAGAAAATGGTCTCTTACATATTTATGTAGAGACTTATTTCTTTCTATATGGTATATAGCTTTTAAATCCACTAGCATAAATTAAATAAAATTGTATTTATCATTAAAATTTTAAAAATCTTATAACTATATTTACTAAAAGAAATTTATATATATATACTAAAAGAAATTTTAAAAAATCTGCTTTTTTAACATTAATTATAGTAAATAAAAAAACTTTAAATTTTCAAATATCTTAAGACTCTTTTGGTATATACATTCCTTTTACATTTGTAATTTTTGCGGACTTTTAAGATTAAAATTTAAGTTTAAAATACTTAGTTATTTAATATTACAGTGGAAATTAATGTTGTGTTTCTTTTTTATTTAGATACTACTAGAGATCCCAGACCTGGAGAGAAACATGGTCAACGTAAGTTCCTATATTTTATTCCTTCATAATTTTTTAAAAGATAATGGTCAACTTATAATTCTGTTTATGGTTAATGTTGTTAAAGCATTAAAAAATTTTCTTTTAAAAAACAAAACTAACTTTACCTAAACATTTTTGATTTCAATGTAGTGTTTATTAATTTTGGAAACTGCTAATATATATTTGTACAAATATTAGTTTAATTTTTATGAAAATTTTAATGAGCTTATTTTCACATAAAATTAATTTTGATGCCTTATTTTTACTTTCTCCTTTTCTTTCATTAAATATAATTTAACTGAAAATTATATTTTATTATTTTGTAGTTTAACTTTTAGATTATCAATTTTAATTAATGAATATGTTTAAAAATAATTTATGAACATGTCTTGAACCATACTGTTTTAATGACTTATACCTTAATTCTTTTTTGTAGATTATTATTTTGTGGATAAAGCTGAGATAGAAGATGCCATTGCCAGAGGGGAATTTCTAGAATATACTGAATTCTCTGGAAACTACTATGGCACCTCGTAAGTTTCAAATATCTTGCCAGAATATACTGTACACTAATTCTTAATTTTAGACATAAAAGTATGTTTGTAATATCTCAATTTTAAAAAATGTTGAATATCTTTCTATTTTGTTGGAAGACAAAATTGTCTTTAAATAATATTAGATTTTTTATATTTTTTAAATACAAATTTAAACATACAGTTTAATACAAAAATAATCCAATGACTCTTTAATTTTATACAAATTATGTTCATTAATCTTAAGTAAACTATTGCTTATTACCTTGATAGAAATATTTCATTATTAGAAGAATGCTCATAATTTCTCATTTTTCTCATTGTGTGGGATCATAAGAATTTTAATTGAGCGAAAAATATTTTCATAAGTTTAGAACTACCTGAAACAAATCTTGTTTTTATTTTAATAATTTAATTATATATATAATTTCGATTGCAATTGTGAGTATATTTTGTGACATATTTTTTATTTACAGAAAAAGTGAAATCAACAGAATTCAAAACAAAGGAAAATTGTGTTTTCTGGATTTGGAAATAAATGGAGTAAAAAATATCAGAAAAACTAATCTGAAACCCAGATTTGTTTTTATCAAGCCTCCAAGTCTTGAAGTTTTGGTACGTTAAGAAATATATGAAAATAACTCAATATATTATGCAAAAGGAATAATTATAACTATAACCATTATTAGTATAAGAAATTGTTAATACAGGAAACTGAATTATTGAAAATGAAATAGTTCATAACCAAATGAGATATTTGGTTATGAACATTTTTTTAGTTCATTTTAATGCTTATAGTCATTTAATTATGTGAATCTACATAAAATTTATCTTATTATAAAATGTAATGTAAAAGGCTAATATAATTTAAATATTATTATATAACTAATTATTGTTAAGTCCAATTAAGCATGCGTCACATTCTTTAACTGTCCTATGCCATGTTAAAATTTTAAAATAGATTTTTATAAGTGATTGATTTGTGTTTACAATGAAAACTAGGATATTATTTTTCAAGTTTACAACTAACAATAAAATTAAATTTTACAAAATTTTTCTCTTGGGTGAAAAATAATGGATATAATCTATGTAATAAGATCATAAATTCTCAAAGTTCTAATATATGAACTTTTCCAGAGTGAAGCAATTAGTTTTTAGTTTGTTACACTAATAAATTTATATACTAAAGTATGCAATGTAATATGGAATTCACATTTGCTTGCAGGAAGAACGTCTTAGAGGTAGAAATACAGAAACAGAAGAGAGCCTCAGGAAACGTTTAAATAGAGCTAAAGAAGAGCTTGCTTATGGTAGATATATTTTTTTAAAACATTTTTTTTTTATTTTTGAAACAACATATCTTTGTCAGATCTCTTTTCTTTTATGTGTTGAATATATTAAAAAATTAATTTCTTGTCTAATGACTAAATTTATTCCTTTTTCTTGTTAAAATGAAATTTTAATGCTCTTCAAAAATTATTGTAATGCTAACATAAATTGTGGATAAAATTTAAAATATACCTGTAAGTCTTAATATTCTTAACATGCAATGAATATTAATGTTAAGCTATCAACAGATTGTTTTAATCTGTTTGAATATCCTATTTTGCACATGGTATGTTCAACTTCTTATTTTTGTTTAGGTGAAATGCCAGGAAATTTTGATTATATAATTGTGAATGATGATGCTGAAAAAGCCTGTGAACAGCTTAAAAACTATTTGCTTTCTGTAAGTATTTCTTTTTTTGGAAATTTAATAATTTGTTTAAAAAAAAAAAAGGTTATTAATTTAATACAAATATTACTTTTACAAAAATGTATCTAGAAAATATTTCTGTGATCTTAACAAATTCTACTTTACAATATTTAATTTGATTTGTAAAATTTTTGTAAGTGATTCAAATCATTAGAAGTAATTGATCAATTTTGATGTGACTTGTTTTTTTATCTAAGTACTTAATTTTAAAGGTTATGTTAAAAGCTTTGATTTGTATTTAAATTTTTGAAATATCATTTCATGAATTAGTTAATTTTTTTATAAATTGATTATGTTAATATATGTATATTTAATTTATACTAATGTCTAAAATTTTTTATAGGATCTGGAAATGGTAAGAAAGCAGAGTCATTAATGCTGTTGAGCTTTTCAATGTATATAGCTGTTAGCATCACATGTGTAAATCTTTAGAGCATAATCACCATTTTCACTCGTGATACCTCTTCCCTCATCACTATTACAGAAGACAGTGTCCTGTTCATCTTTATTTATTTTTTTCATGTATTTATTTTATTATTTTTTTTTTACACTGATCTTCTGTGCTTGTCAAAAGGTGCAACCTTATGGACGTTCTTCAAATTTCACTAACTCTGTGATTACTGCTTGGAATTAACCAGGATTTTCTGTTTTTGTAGTTATGTGTAAAGTTTTTGTTATGTCTTTTAAAGAAAAAGTATACTTTATGTGCTGGATCACATTTTCAATAAGTTTTAGTGAAAATCATAGAAGCTAACATGACTTAAAATTACGTATTTTAAATATTTATCTTGTTTTGTACAGTTTGTAAATTTGTGCAGAAAGCATAGTTGTAGAAAAATTCTGTTATAAATGTTAAATTTTAATTTGGAATATCACTAAAATTTATAAGTAAATTGATCTATTAGAAATTAATTACAAACAAATTTATAGTATTTAGAATTATTTCTTTTTAAAAGCAATTTCTAATAATGATTGATAAATTATGGCAAAATAAATCCAGTTTTACGGGTATTTATAACTTGTTGACATTCAATATTTTATTGATTCTAAAATCAATAATTCTTTAAAATTTAGGACATCCTCTTTAATAGTAAATGTGTCTAATATTGGAATTAACAGAAAAATAAATAACAGATAAATTTAAATTTTCAATGTAACAATTCTCATTTAATGAAATTGACAAGTTCGTAATTCTAAAATATACAATTTAAAAAATATTTAATCAGCCTGATTTTGTAACTCTGGTTATAATGCAAAATTTTATATTCTTGATCTGATCAAGAATTTTATAAACTCATTATTCAAAAGGATTAATAAAGATAAATTTTAACCTTTGAATATACAGATAATTGAAGTTTTCATTTTTAATAACAGGAGAGGATGTCTTAAATTGAATTAACAGTCTAAAAATTTTCAGTACTTTTTTTCAACTTTTCAATTAAATTTCAGGATTAATAAGACAATTTAAAAATCATGAAAGTTTAAAATTACAAATTACCTTATTTTAAAAATAATTTTGAAATTAAATGCTAAAATTTTGTGTTAGTAGAAATATTTTTCATATAATAATTTCAGTAGAAAAAATTAAGTTCCAATTATGAAAACTTCTAATGATTTTGTTACATATTAATTTTTCCATTTCATTCTAAGTACTTCGAAATCTCAAGTATTGTGTTAAAATAAAAGTGTGTTATATGACAAAACTTTTCAAATATTGTGTTCTTTTTAAGCATTTACTGTAAAATTTTGTACTGAAAAGTTTTTTTATTAATGCTTTTGGATTTTTTTTATTGTGAAATATTTGCTGTGATGAAATTGAGAATCATTTATCTGTAGATTACATAATGTTCGACCATTTTCTTATGCAGATTTGAAGCAATGTTTGATTTGTATTTGTTATGTAATTTTGTTTTATTTAATTCTTAGAATAAAATTTAGAAAACTTTTGTTTATTTCTTATTGTGTTAAAGTTATCAACATATTACCAGGCTTATTCACAATATAGAATATTTAATGTTCCATAAGGTTTCAAAGTATTACCACAAAATTACAATTAAGAAAATATTTAAGTTGTATTGTTATTATCAGTTTTTTTGTTCTTTCAATTTATCGTACATAGTCATTTGAACACAAAAGTAATTATACATACACAGTTATTATCAACAAATGAAATATTTATCTTTGAAATTTTAGCAATGTGCAAGGGTGAGAAAAACTTTCATTTGACAGATTAAGAATACAGATTTTTATTCATTAAACTTGATATTCTTAAATGGTTTCAATATTATGAGTTCATGTTATGTATAATATTTGATATATTTCTCAATTTAAACAATATTTTACAGTAGATTTTTCTAAATTCACACCATTATAATGACTATTTTTTGGTAATACTTTTCAAAATTCTGCTTAACATTTCTATATGAATAAATGATCGAACTTAAAATTACTGAAAATGTAATGAGTTGTAATTATATTTGAGAATGAATCAAATTTTATTAAAACTTATAAAATAACCAAGATATTCGAATTAATAAAAATTTATCAATATTTTCAAGAATTTTGAAACTTTATTTTCATCTTAAAATTTTAGAAAATGTTTTACACATTTAAATTTTAATGTATCATTATTTGGCATCTCATAATTGCAGAAACAATAGTTATAACAAAAATACAATTTGTAAAAATTAGTTTAACTCATTTGTGTGTGTGCTTAAATAATCAATAGAGTGTTTTGACTCAAAAATTGTAGAATAGATATATTTTTAAAGTTACAGCTAATTTTTGTTAATTGGTATTGCATTAAGAGAGCACTATATAAACATTTGAGTGACCAGTAATGTTTAATTTTATGATCATTTCATATCACTTTCAAAGTTTCCTATGGGACCTTATCCATACCTATTACTATACATCAATTTAATTTTTAAAAAATAATCGATGAAATTTCATTTTTTTTTTTATTATAATCTATCAGACTGCTGGTAAGAATATTGAAATGTAATTTTTTATAATTACATTAAAATATTCTTAGCAGTAAACTTATTTTGACGTACAATAAAAACTTATGTTTTTGTGCTGCTTGTCGAGAATAAGATTTAAGCAGCATTCTAATACTTGATCTTAAAACTTTAGTATTAAAAATATTTATATAAAGTATATATCCTTCTATTAATATTTGTATGGAACACTTATACACTGATTTTTATATTGTATAAAATAATGGATTTTCCAAAGTGTTCTCATAATGCAATTTTGCCCTCCTTAATTAAATCTGATCATTAAAGAAACTAATAAAAAGACATTTTTTGAAACTTGCATTTCGAAATGAGAAAAATTTTAATTTTGTCTGAAATTCAGACTTAGTATTTAAATCTTATCTCTTGCCAAGTTGTGAATTCTAGTGCTGAATTTTTATAATTATTTTTCGACTAATCCAGCAGGTAATTTTTTTAAAAATATATATATATATATATATAGGTCGGATCTATTTCTTCACGGAGTAAGATGATTTATGTAGAGAGAAATAATATTTATATTTTTAATACTGATTTATAATAACGATTCGCAAAAATCAAAAAGTAAAAATATGCATAAAATATGACAGCTTCAAAATTTATTTTCTTTTTACAAATGTTTGTCACATTTTTGATTTCTGTGGTTTAAATTTAAATAATTCTGCTTGATTTTGTGATGGCGGAATGATTAATTTAATGTACATATGAGAAATTGTGTTATAATCTAGTGACAAAATTTGGTGTGATGAAAGCAATAATTAAATGATGAAAAGGATATTTTAAATTATAATGTAATGTATGACAAATATTTTAAAGATTAGTGTTTTTACATCAATGGACAAAAGATTTTTTAATCTCCATAAGTAAAGTTTATTTTAATTTTTTTGCTCAAAATTTTTATCCATGAAATAAAAGTTTCCTATCCATTCTGAAAAAATGTTTAAGCTCTTCCAGAAATACACATTTAATTTGAAGCTCAAGATGTAGAAAACCATGATTTATATACATTGATTTGATGTTCTGAATGAATCTAATCTCTTAATAATCACGAATAATCTATCGATACATTTTTAATTATTTAATTGAATATTATTTATAAATGAATACTCATTTTAAACAATTCCTTTTGTATGCATGTTATAACAATGCATCAATAGATGGCGTTAGTGTATTGATTTTAATGTAAATTTTTAAGCGAGGAAAATTTTTTATAGAACATTATTTTTTAAGCACACTTCATCCTCATTATATTTATTATTTTAACTATTGATCTTATTTCATTTATTTCGACATTTTTCTTGCTTAAAAATTATCTTTATAAATGTTAATTTACTTTAATATAATCGAAAGAGGCACATTAATCATTAATTATATTTTTTAAATGTATATTTTTTAAGTATATCAAACATAGCTACATAAACAATAATTTGATCCAAGTCATTTTTGTGTTATAGTTAGGAAAAAAAAAAAATGCATGTAGTATTTTATTCAATCCATTCTTAACCTTGTTCTCAACAATAAAACCATTATTAATTCTTAAGTCGTTTATAATTCCCTTAAATAATGGAATTTTCTCCAAATATTAATTGAAACACATAATTTCCTTTTTTTTCTTTACATTAAATAATAATACAATTTACTTTTTTTTTTTTTTAAAAATATTTTATTTGTATGATTTTAATGTTTGTTTATAACACACACACATATATATATATACATACACCCAAGTTGTCTGAATTCTAAAGAAGGTTATTTCAGAACAAAGAAAACATTTTTTTTAATGATCTTCTATGGTAAATCTATAAATTTGTATAGAAATTGAGTAATTTTATTCCCTTCAAATAGTAGATATGTTTGTGTTATCTACTTTGCATATAAATTATTCAAACGCATGTTTTTGTTTATTTGTTGCTTTTTTTCTTATTTTTATGAATTATTTGCAGTATTTGCTCCACTCAGTTTCATAGATAACAGGGAGATTACATTTCATCAAATACTATTCACATGAAGTTGTATTTAAATGGGACGTTAATTATTGCCGAACTAAACATTGTCTAAAAGTTCAGAGGTTCACCAATTCCTAAAAGCACGATACTCACATGAAAGCAATATAGACTTGACTATCACCTTCTAACTATTTACAATTCGAAACGCTTTTTTGCATCTCAAAATAAGATCTCACTTAAAGATCGCTTTGAAACAAATCGAATAGGATATTGAATGCTTGTGAATATTATCTCTAGGAGATTGTAATTTGTGGATTTATTTCATTTGCCAATTCCAATGCACTTCCTAATAGAGAAGTATAATGCAAGGGGTAAACACATGCGCTTCATTGGGTAAAAACAATATTTGGAAAATCGAAAACTATTAATTACCACTACTATAATTACATTAGGGAAATATAGAAATAAAGATTCACGCGATGCTGGTAGGCTAGATCGCCTTTTATGTATTTTATACATAAAAGTAGCTGTGTACGAATTAATAGCTTGATCCAGATTAATAAGAGTTTACTGTATTTCCATTCTTAAAAGCTAGTCTTCCCGGAGAAGAATATTATATCATTTAGATCAATTACATGGCAGCAAAGGCAACTTTACAGGGGCTCCAAATCATTATTGATCATAGTCAATTACAAATGACATAATCAAAGTTTCGAAAGTTGTTATTTTAAGTTAGCTAGAGATAACAATTTGAATTTTATTCCAATTCTATAAAGCTGTACTCAATTCAAACGCAGACAAAAATTCGGTGAAAAAACAAAATGGGGATTTTATTTCAGTATTTTTCAATTCGATTTTCAGTACAGTTAATATTAAGCTGTTTGCAATTGTTGAAGTAGACATACTTGAAAAAATCAAATATTAACTGTAATTTAAATGAAAAATAATGCAATTTCGGTCATCGAAAATATATCAAGGTGGACAAGAAATTTCAAAATCAAATTCATTTCAGACATTACATATAGTGCAAATATTAATCAAATTAAAATGGAACTTTCTGTAATGTGTGTGTGAGGAAGATAGTAAAATCAGCTATAATTGTTGTAAGGAAGCGAATGACAGGATTTCCTTGATTGGTACTAAGTAATTCTAGACAAGCAGTATTGACTGCACTGAGGCTAGTCTTTCTACAATCAGAGATCAAATGTGTTCAGTAAGCCACAGATACGTTTTAGTAGGCCAGAAAAGGTTTTAGGCTAAGAAACCTTGTACATATACGCGAATGTACCCAATGTAATGTGGCCGAAAGGAAAGTCTGAAGGTAATAAGGAAGAACAATCAGCAAATTCAAAAATATAGTGTTGGTTCTATCGATTATCACAAGATTAAGAGATGTTGGGTAAAGATTTACTGTACGGTCACCATCAGCGATTTTTCAAAAATTTCCCAAAAATCTCACCATTTTGCAAAAGCGAGGTCTAAAAATAAACAGAATATTAAAAAATTGCCTGATTGGCCGGCATCCTTAATCTGCGATTGGTTAGAATTGGTTGGGTTGTCAAAAAATTTTATTTATCGCCAAATGTGGATTACTTGCGCCAAGGGTACAGTAAATCTCAGCCGAGAGGTGGGAATGAAATTCAAAACAATGTGGAAATTGGGTATATGTACATAGGGTTTGTTTGCTAAATGTAATTTATAGAACTTAAAAAAATTACATGAATTTTACATTTATTTAGAGATAAGGATTACTTGACCTTAATGGATTTTTAAGATAATATACACCTTGTAAAGATTTTTGCAAATGGAACTGTAAACATGCGTCTAATAACTGAAAACTTAGCTGTCGAGTACCTTTCACACATCAAATATCTCATATATATTATAAAAACACAAATCAGTCTATGAATTAGTAATCGTAAAATATTTTTAAGGAAATTCGAAGTATTGATAAGTTTCATTTTTAGAGGAGAGACGAAGATGTGATAATCCAAAAATAAACATTAGTTTCTAAACAAATATTTTATTCAAAATTCTTTCAGTTACAATTACTTCAACTTGAAGCTTTGACAGAGGCTTAAAACCTATAATTTCTATGATACAGAGACTAAATAGGGGATAACTTACGAGCTGATCATTCCTTGCTTGACTGACGCCGATATTTATACCTTCTCGGGGTTTCCAGGTCCTGGAAATTTCTAGAACATTCCTATATAAACACATAGGAATACTTACTATAGTAATTCTAAGGTAATTCGACTCCTATTTATCCTATCAACTCGAAACTTCGAAAATGTTGATTGATGTTTTGTCGTCAGAGATGTCGCCAAAATTATACACCAAATATTGCCAAGCTGTCTTAGGTTTTACAGACTTATTTCTCAGCTCCGAAAATCTCTATTTTTACAGAATAAGCGATATTTAAATCATATTTCAGAAATTAAATGATAATAACACACTAAAATAATAATTAAATAGAAATATAAATTCATACAAATATTTACATAATTTACATTTGTCCTAACAATGTTATACTGAGTGATATATTGATGGAACGTATGCTACATTATAAAAACTTTAAAATATAATGAATGATCATTTTAAAAAATTATGCATAGCATTTGTAGTGAGTAACAATAAGTGGGAGTTAGTAATAGTAAGTCTCGAGGATAAAAGAGGTTATTTTGATCCACTTCACAAATTATTTTGAAAGTGGTAAAAATTTACTGTACGGTCACTCTTAGCAACTTCTTCAAAAAGTCGCCAAATATCTCGCAATTTTGCATAAGCGAGGTCTAAAAAGAAACAGAAAATTGAAATATATTGCCTGATTGGTCGGAATCCCTCATCTGCGGTCGGATCTAATTGGTTGGATTGCCAAAAAATTTTATCTATCGCCAATGTGGAAAATCGCGCCAATTAGATGTGGTTAAGTTATTGTGATATTTCCCAAGTACTTATACAAGTTGCTAAAAACAGACAGGATCAAGTGATGAGATCAACGACTGAGCTGCTTCCCGTTTTCCTCTTCACGGGTAAAAGAACATTGAACACAACATAACTTTTTAGAATAGATATCCTCAGCACGACCTTTACTTTTGGATCAATTATGGAACTAGGTATTTACTGACCATGAGAGCAACGTTATTCAATCATTCTATGAAGAATTCGAAATTTTAAATGATCGCTTATAATCTAAACATTGAATGAAAATCAATGTTGGTTAAACGCAAAAATGCAACTTATGATGCATCTTGTAGTAAAGCACAAGATATAGAAACCTGATGCAATATCTACGATGCTTACGATACAATAATATGCTTACGATGCAATACATTATTCATTAGCACTGAAATTTTTCAAATGAACTAAAATTTAACAACATGTTATTCCATTTTATCTTGGATTAAGGTTAATCCTTATAATATGACTATATTTTACAAACATAATTTTCAGATGTCACGTTTCATAAACAATTTATATTCAAATATTTAAATTAAATACTGAGTTTACCCCTCTTTATTTACAATCTTTAATGCTTTAAATGTTTAATTTTGATCAGTTTTTTTGGATATTTTTACTGAAGTTACACGAGTTAATTCCAGCAATTTGAAATGAAATTTACAACAAAAATTTTTTAATCATTTAAAAAATAACAAAATATATCGAGTGATCATGCTTCCAATTTCAAAAGTTCTTATGGGCAGAAAAAAAATGATATTAGAAAAATTTATATTAGTCCTGCAAATGACTATCGCCGCAACAGCAGCTGTGCTTCTGAAACGTTTCCTTTTTGGTGAGTTGAGAATAAATCAAAATTGTTAGCATAAAAATTGAGAATCCTACAAAAAAATATTATTTGTCAACATATTTACTATTTACAAACTACGACATTTTTCTAAAAAGATGTATGATTGTGTTTTATGATTGTGTATATTTATTCGTACATAGCACACAATTTTGAGTAAATAGATCAGAGTTAAAGTATTAAGGACGATAATTTATGACAACATTGGTCATAAGTGTCAAATCAAAGTAATTTAACTGATATATTAGAACTAAGACAAATATAAATTAGCAAAAAAAATTTTTTTTTACTTGTAATATATTTTAGATATGTGTTAATGTAATTACATTTATATTTTATATTGCAATAAACTTTAAATAATTTAAGTTATAAGGGAAATTAAATGGTTCCTTTTTACCATTATGTAAAAAATTTGAGATCCATTATCAGAACAATATAAATATTTATTAGCATCTATTTAACAAATCTTGTCACGAATACCAGATCATTAATAAGTAATATATAAAATTTTAAAGTCAATTTTTACTTGGATTAATAAAGGAAAAGCTTAGTTACTTTTTATTAAATTTAATTCTGTTTATTGATTCGCTTATTTTTATATTTCATTGAGATTCGATCCGAAAACAAAAAGATTCTAAGCCGACAATCTACTAATTTTACCATTGCAAGACAAATGTTTCATTTCACTATTTTGCAAAAAATATTTTATAAATAATTTCCATTCATTTTTTTCAAATTAAAAATAAATTTTCTCTCTCATGTACATTTTCCTTCTCTTTCATTAATTTACTTCGAAATCACAAAGTTGAATTTTAAAAGGAACTTATAAAATCATTAATAAGATAATAAAAATAAAAAATTTTAAGAATGTAAGAAATGTAACGATAGAGATAGTAACTACTAATGCCAACAGATGGCACTACTGTACAATCGTGTATTTTTCTACCATATAAAATTAAAATTAATTACTTAAATTTAATTAATAAATAAATATTTGAAAAAACTGCATTAACATCAAGTGTCATCCACTACAATTTAAAAAAATATATATTTGAACTTGAGTGTATGAATAAAAAGAATTTTATTAACAGCTGAAAATTCGAACAAGATTTATATAGAGAGAGTATGAATTAATAGTAGGAATTCAAAAATATATAATATTATTTGAACTGGTATTGATGGTGTACTAGTGTAAATCGGCTTAAAATTGGGAACAAGTATTAAAATAAATCAAAGTAAAAACTTCGGTTTGATTTTAGTTTGTCATACACTAGTAACTTTTTTACTCAAGAGGGGTAATTGAATCTATGAATAAATAAAAATGTTAATTTATTCAATTTGTAGTGTTATATTAAATATTATGCACAATTCCAACTAGGAATAGCGACCTCTAGCGGGAAAAAGTATAACTACTGTAGAAGTCGCTCACGCATGCGCAAGAATTGTGTTACGTGATGCATGAAATGAAAATACTTATGAAGGAATACATCCTAGAGTCCCCCACACATATTGAAAAACCAGAAGAGAAATTCGTTTTAGGTTTTCCACACACACACACAGAATTTTTAGTATTAATTATTAACTTGTTTTAGTATTAGCGGCAGTTATTTTACTTTATGAAGAAAGTATTGAGATAATCCGGCATTAATTGAAAGCTGACAGAACATAATATACAAAATAAACCTTTTAAAAGAAAAGAGGCTGAATTATAACTTCTGTCGTCCACTTCAATAACAAATTGAACTATATTTTAGTAGTTTTTATATGATTAATTTGTTTCACACGCAGCCATCTGTATCTTTATTCTTCCTAAATTTAATTTAATAATAAAATACTTTCCAAATTCACTTTTACTTATACATTTCATATGTCCCTCTAGAATCCATCAGATATTTCATATAATTACTTAGCTATATGTGCTCAAATCAGTTACATATTCAGAGTATGTAACTGATTAGAGCACATATACAAGAACAAAGAGAATCACACTGTAAAACTACATTTATTAATAAAATGTATAATACATTTTATAATAATCTTTGGACAAATTTTTAAAATTAGTTACAACTGTTAGTAGAAATTTGGTAAAATGTTGATTAGACAACTGTGAATGGTATCTTATTTCCACGAACTTTATGTAGAATGAAATTTCACAGTAATATTTTGTTCCTAAAATCAAAAGTAGAAACAACCAGCTTTCTTTAAGTTTGAATATTTTGATTCTGGCAGGAGTTATCAAGATTTATTCATGGAAAAAGTTTTGTGCAACTTCAACGCTTGATATTTTATTTCTAGTAACTCTCAGATAAAATACAGCTTATAATGTTTATGCCAGCCACCAGAGGTTCACATGTGCTAATCATATCTGTAAAAGTTGACCAGAATTGAACTTAAGTATATATATATACAAGGGTTGCTCTGAAATTTTTGAGATACGCGCAGACGAAAATTTACAAAATAAAAATAACGGTTTAATTTTAAAATACAAAGTATTTTAACACAGAAGACGATTTTTTACTGACTAACTTCAACTTGTTTAGTATAGAATAAATTTGAAACAGTAGAGAAAATGGAGTTGACGAGAGAACATTTTCACTCTATGATTTTCTACGATTTTAAAGCAGGATTAAATCAAGAAGAATGCGTTCAACGGTTGCAACTAGCATTTGGTGATGAATCTCCAGCTCGTGCTACCGTATTCAGATGGTTTACAGAATTTAGAAGAGGTCGCAATTTTCTTTAGGATGAAGAAAACACAGGAAGGCCGCCGTCGGCAGTAATCCCGGATAATGTGTCTGTCATACGAAAAATGTTAATGGATGATAATCGCTGTACCTATCAAATGATACAGAAGGAACTTAACATTGGATCCGCAGCCATACACAAAATCATTCATGAAGAATTACATATGAAAAAAGAAGTTTGCCGTTGGATTCCCCGTAATCTAATTGAGCACCAAAAGGAGAAGCGTGTCAGAATCAGTAAAGAAACTCTTAAATTGCTAAATGATGGTGGCCACCGCATTATTTCTAAAATTGTAGCAGGTGATGAAACGTACATGCCGTTTTTTGACGTTCCAACAAGTCAAGAAAGCAAAGTATTGGTCTTTGAAGATGATCTCACGCCGACAATGGTGAAAAAACAACGCGCACTGAAAAAAGTGATGTATGCCGTTTTCTTCAGAAGTACGGGATTGGTCAAAGACATCAAGTGGGAAGGACAGAAGACAATAACAGCAAACTGGTATATCACTAAATGTCTTCCAGAAATTCTACAAGAGCTGAATGCAAGAACACTAAAAGGGCATATTTCTCTAATTATGATAAAAATTTAGGAGATATAAAAACTCAAAATTTAATTTGATATAAAGTAAATAATATAAATAATTGTTTTAATTTTTTTCTATGGCCGCATAATAAGTAAATAATCTTTTTATATAATTCATATCTACACTTGACGACAGGAAGAGTTCTTTATATAAATCATTACCTCACAGAAAATAAAGGAATAAATTCACCCTAAATAATGTTACATGAAAAAAATTAAATCAATATTACATAATAGTCTACATCTAATATTCCACAATGAAAAGCAACAAAATTACTTCCGGTTACTTAAAGGACATTAGTTCGGTTAAAAAAAAATTCTCACGATGCCATAAAATATTGTTTCACAAAATATTTTTTTAATTTCTTCTTCAAAAAAATAATTGATAACAGGTTGATGAACTTTGCACAATACGATCGCGCAAATGAGGGAGCCGTGTGAAAAACTGAACACAAGGAAAATCGTTTGCTTTTAAACAAACTCTCGTGCCCAGATGAAGTAACGATAAAAAATAAATAAATTCACGCCTTTATTAACCTGATAAACTTAACCGCTTTAATTAAGTCAGATCCACGTCGCCACAACTGAACATACAAATAACTCGATAAAGGGGGAAATCGGGAGCAATTAAACGCCGCGAAATGAAAGAAGCCGTTGCAGACAGAGACAAGAAAAGTGAGACAAAGATCGGGGCGGAAGTCCCATTGTTCTGTTTCCTGTCTCGGGAATTTTGATTTTGGTATTGCGTAGCTGCACCTTCTTGCCTTTGCACAGAATGACCCGTAATTACGCACGTGACTCAATAATCCATTCTTAGAATAGGTAGAATTGTCGGCAAGATTTCAGAACGTGATGTTCGATTTGGAATTCTTTTATTTCAAATTTTTTTTTGAAAAAAATTGAACGTCGAAATTTTGAAATTATTCATATCGATAATATCTATCGTAGTATAAAATCACACACATATATATAAGTCTAGAAATATCTATCTGTATTTTAAAATTAGTTATCAATTTACTATAAAATTAGTTAAACAAATAATTTCAATGAAATTCTTTAATCGAATTTCACATTTTTTACAAAAAAGAAATATAAAGCGAACAAAGAAAATTATAATCCGTCATTCATAAATGTTGATTATATATATAAGTATACATGGAATTTAACTTTAAAAATCACACATTATGGAATTTTATAACTTACAGTCATTCTAGTTTTTCTTGCAAAAAAATCAAACCAAATGATTGGAGAAAAATATTTAAATCAAATTTAGCCTTGCAATGGTTTTAATTTAAAATTTTATTCACAAAAGATTATAAAATAAAAGTTACAAAAATCATTTGGCAATTCATAAAAAAAAAATAATAATAAATGATTTTACGATATTAGTGAATAACTTATATTTTTTTTCTCATAGAAAATTTAAATTAATAAAAAAATTATTTTAAAATTAATAAAATAGTTTTTATAGTCTAAGAAATAGTGTAATAATAGTCTAAGAATTTCTTTTGGCTAAATATACATTGCAGTACCTTCTGAATTGAAATAAGGATTATTTCTTCGTATTGAGAAAAGATTTTAAGTTAAAAAGAGAAAATTTTTTGAAGAGTAGCATCTTATCTGTTATTAAATTTTGGCTAAAATTGCCAGTCGTCGTTGTAAAATAGTGAAACAGAATTTTTTATGATGCAATTATGAAATACTAGGCATAGAAATTTTCTGATAATGTTTTTAAAAGTAAAATTATGAGCTATTGAAGCTAATTTCATATATATATTCTATTAATACTTAGATTTTATGATTAAAAAAAGTAATTCTAAATTTTTATCGCTTAATAACCAATAAACAATTTAATATATAGAAATTGTTTTAAATAAAACCTTTGCTATGCTAATTGACATTGAATATGAATGTGTTTAATGGTACACTATTGAAAGAATTAAAATTAAGTCCAATCGATAAATTTACATTTTAGAAATCGTAATGACTCGCCCAGCAAATTTTATTTTCTTAAGAATATTGGATCTTCGATCTATTGGATCTTCGATCTTTGGTTATTATTATTATTTTTTTTTTTAGTAAGGCTAAGACGAGCGCTTTAATATTAATAACAAAATGGCAAACCTTAAACTACGCTACTTAAATTGCTAAAAATACTAGGGTTACCAGAAATTAAATTTTATCTTCAATATTTATTTTTACAGTTTTTACGAAACAAAGAGGTACTCTAATTTACACTTTGCCTGAGATTTTATTTTGTTACTTTAAAATATGGTTATTCAACAATATTTCTGGAGGTTAACTACCTATTTTCAACATTTCTTTGATATTATCTATAACCCAAAAAACATTATTATTTTAATAATTTAAAATAGAATTAGACATTTTACATTGTAAAAAACAATTAGAAGTATTTTACAGCGTGTTCTTTCTTTAAAATAACAACTTTTTTACAATTAAAATTTAGTATATTCATTTACTACGCAATTTTTAAAAGTATCTCATTATATACATAATGTATTTCTTTAAATACACCTTGAAAAAATTTGACTATAATAAAAATATAGTTTCCCAAATGTGCCTCGCTTACGATCTACTATCACGATACAAAACATAATTATCGATACAGTATGTATGCTAAGAGGGAGGCGCCTAGTTTTCTTTAACTTTTAAAATTTATGAAATTATAAATGTAAATAATTGAGTAAAATGGTCATGAATAAAACCATGTGTCAATTAGTCAACAAATGAAAATTAAGTGATCTTGAACTCATTGTGATTTCATTTTTCCGTCGATAAATCAGCTAATGAAATATATAATATATATATTTCTTACAAAAAGCACAAAGATTTAGAACAGATACAAATGAAGGTGGTTCCTTTTTGAAAAATGAAGATGATTTCAATTTGGAAATATGTTTTTTTAATGTGGGATATTCTGTCTGAAAATTTAAGTACTGAATCAGACTAACAGTACTTAAATTTTCATTTCAGTTTAAAACCTTATATTTTTGAAATTCATTTTTTGAATTAATGATACTTTTGAATAAAACAATTATATTTTTGATGAAATGCTTTGAAAGATTTTGTAATAAAAATTATAACTTTTTACTACAAAATCTTTCAAAGACCACGGAATCGGTAAAAATTTACTGTACGGTCACCCTTGGCGACTTATTCAAAACATCGCCAAAAATCTTGCCATTTCGCACAAGCAAGATCTAAAAAAATGACAGAATATTGAAAAATATTGTCTGTGCGAAAAATGGGTTGCCAGAAACGTTATTTATCGCCAAATATGGAAAAATTGTGCCAAGGGTGACCGTACAGTAAATCTGACCCCACGGAATCTATACGTGCTCATAAATAAATGAAATACTTCAAAACATTTAAATTTTTTTATTTGTTGTTTTTAATAAAATTAAATTACATAATAAATGTCCATAAAAAATTTCAATTTGCAATGTTTTATTTAAAACTTAGCTAAACCGAATTAAAAATAAATAACTAAATGTGAGCTATGAGGGTTATGTATCCGACTGTGTATTTATACCTATCGAAATCGCTGAGAAAGCCTATTGCTCATAATTTTGAACTTGACCGAGAGACGAAGTCAGCATCTGAGGTGGTAAATTTCGGCCTGAAATTTCACATCACATCAACAAAAGGGAGTCAGGCTTACGAATTTTAGACATGTATAAGCCCCTCATCGCATGATGGTCTTCGTCCGTTTAATTGTTTTCTGGACACTAAAATTATCTTTATCCGAGAACATTGACTTAAGAAACTTTCTAAACATCTATTTAAAATATGATAATGCTACATAATTAATTATATAGCAAAATTTCTTTTATCTATCAAATTTGAGTTTTAAAAACCCGGAAGATATGATTAAATATTACATAAAATATGTTGTATTCCATTTCAAAATTTGTTGTAAATTGTTTGACAAACCAAATTAATTCACAAATCTAATTAACTAATTTATCTAATCAATTAATTGAGTTTTTGGAAGTCTGTTGTATATAAAAATGCTTACTTATAAAAATAAAAAATTCGATTATAATTTTTTAAAATAATGTAATGTTCATAAATTTTTATGATATTAAAATATTTAACTCATATTAATAAATGATTTAAATGATTACTTTAAATAAAAAACCACTACAAATTCAGAGTTAATCTTTAATTTTGACCAAAATGTTTTTGAATAACGCAGTTCAAGAATTTTAAGTAGAACATCTGATGTATCAAAAGCTTATCTCTAATTTTTAATCTTAAACTTTGTATTGCCCATGCTTTTTCAAAGAATTTAAAATTTATTCATTAATAAATAATGAAAAATATCTCTGAATAGAAACATTTATAATCATGAAAATATTCACATTAAAAAAAGTTTCTATCAATAATAGGGTTCGATTGTAGTTTCAACTTAAGCTATTTACTGTATTCATCGTAGTTTTTGTGAAAAATCTATTACAAAGAAATTTTTTTAAAATAAATACGGAATCATAATGTATATATCTGTTAAAAATATATTTAAATCTTTAATACTTTTATCAAAATCATAAAATAATAAATACAAGTAAGAATTCAGTCATATACTACAACTTTAATTTCAACATCCATTGATTTAAAACGCAATTATATTATCTGACATGATGCAATGTTGCTGTGTGAAAAGACAGAATATATCACTCGAGTGATTTTGAAATTATTTTTATCTACATTTTAACGAAAGTATAAAGTTTAAAATTTAAATCTTGAGATTACATAAGCGTACATATGTATGAAAATATTACATTGAGCAACAAAATAATTTGTAAGCAATCGGAGGCTGTAACCCGTTATTGAAACCAACAGAGAAATTACCACTTTTGACGTCATGTGAATTAAGCTCATTATGATAACTTTTAAAGAAAAAAGTAACTGTTCAACCAAAACTTACTTCTGTATAGTAAGTCATGGTTGAACAGTCAGATATCTGATGTTGAATATTTAATTTCATTATTCAATTTCTCTATCGTATGTATGATTGTAGAAGTTGTTGCAACAGCATGTTTCCCTGTACCTAGCCTTGAGTTGGGCTCTACCAGTTTGATAGAAGCAGTCGGGTGGGAATCTTAGTAATTTAGAAGCAAGGACCAAGTAGAAGTCTCCCCAATACATGGCCTGCCACCCCAAAATTGTCATTTCACTGGGAGGACATTGCAACCATGACATATTTAGCATCCCCTATCCACCATTAGCGAACACAACGGGTTTTTTTGTGTCGGGATTCGAACTCGCTACCTTCCGATAACGAGAACGAATGCTTAAACCAACTAGGCCACCACTGTGCTACATTGTAGGAGTAGTAGATTCTTCGAAAGTTCACTACTGATAACTCCTTTCAGTTTGATGGTCGTCGATGGGTGTCAGGTATCGAATCCATAGCCTTCGAAACTGTAGAACAATGCCTTTTTTTCCATGAAAGAATTTACAGATATGATCTAATACATATCCCAAACAGTTGTTAATAATGAGAACTCAGTTCACAAGAATATACATAAATATAAGTCAGTTAAATTTTGAATCTCTTATGATCTTATTTCCAAAATAATAGTTAAATTTGCGTTTTTTCTTTTTTCTATTTTCAACATTTTATAGGCATCTCTTTTTTCTATTTTTAAAGCACTGTAACAAATGCCACATTGTTAGTGTATTATTGTTAGGATTTAGACACCCCCATAGAAATATCATTAAGAAAGTATCCCAGAGGTATTCTTAAAAAAGCATACATAGAAAAATCTGAAGCACTTACCTCAACAAACATACGTGAAAAAAAAATTTAAAAATACATCTATTTCTCGTTTGTTATAGTGAAAATAAACCTTTCACTCTTCATCGTTTGTCGTTTGGAGTGTTATAAGGAATCATCGGTAGGACATTAATAAGTCAACAAATTTATTTTAATTAAATTCATTGACTTCATTAATTTCCAGAAGGAAACACTCAGCGTTTACTTGTTTAAAAAGTTAAATGTTTAGCATTGCGAAGATTATATAAACGTATGTTTACACACAAGCGTTTTATTTTTAAAAAAATATAAAGATTTTACTGAGGTTTTCAAAATGGGTAAAAAGAGAATGGATGTAGGTAAAAATATCGCCAATAATGTCTGGATCTAAAGTTGCTGAATTTAATTATATCGTTAGATAAAAAGATTGTTAAGAAATAAAATGTGTGATCACTTATCAAATTGGGGTTCAGGATTAGCTAAATCTTTATTTCAATTAAAGTATTAAATAAGTTTTAGAATACCTTACATTTAGTTTTCTCTAATTATTTTTGTTAAATATTTTTTTAAATTCAATTTCTCGCATTCTTTTTTATGATTTTACAACATAGAGTGGGTGTAATCTATATGAATGTTTTTAATGAGGAGAAATAAATACATATTCGAGAACGCATGTATATTTTTTGTCACTTAAAATTTATTTTTCTCAGTTATGTTTCTATTTTATAAGCATTTTGTTAACTTATATGTTTCTTGTCATGAGATATTATTGGTCAGGATTTTATGATACTCCAAGCAATAAATTCAATTCCGTGAAGTTTTCTGTGAAAATTTATGTTTTTTTTTTTGATTTTTTTAACAGCTGCATATATTGATGAGGTCTTTTTTCAGAAATTACAATTAGAAATAAAAAAAACATTTAAATCGTCCTTGTCGATGTAAACTAACCATAAAGTAAATGTTATGATTTATTTATTTCTTGCATAAAGAGTCAAATATTAATATTTAACGTGCTTTACATGCTACATAAAATAAATTTATGTTTATTTAATGACTAATAAATATTGATTTTTTAATAGCGGTATCAAGAGAGATTAATCTCCAAGAATATATAAAATAACCAATCCCACTAAGATATTGGCCAAAATTTTCTTCCCAACTACTCACTGAAGAACTAATCCCACTAACAAATTGACTTGTTTTTTGATGGGTGGACAAAATTGTATATTCAACATTATTGGTGAAAACGATTATATGTTTAACTCACAGACAAATTATAAGTAAAATAAAGTGACGTACATATGATCTCAACTGTAACGAAAGAAACAACCATTTTATGGTTAATAAATAAATTTTATAATTATGATTGATATTTTCATTTTCATGTATGTAAACTCTTCAAATTTATGAATCTTAGTATCTGTCTGGATATTCTAAATCTAGTTTGCTCCATATAGTGTGATAAAAAAATAAAAGTACCATCTCAAGGATAGACCTCGTCTTTCAGTGAGCTTAAAAACTACAAGGCATTTAAAATGTTAGGGATCTTTAAATTTATCGCTACAATTAGGGGATCGTATACATAATACATCATTATATATCAAACTGACTGTAATAGTTCTGATCACTTAGTTATACTATTTGCTTTGGATAAGAAATTTAGTAGGTTTTTATTATAAAAATATTGTATATGCAATCACAAAAATAAAAAAATTCCGAAAAATAAAACTATAATTTGATTTGTTTGTTTTTTTATTTCAGTGATTATGAATTTTTTTAAGTGTAATAATTCAGATTCAGCATGGGATAAAATTAATATTAGAATAAAGAGGAAAATATTCTAGTAGAAAAAGTAGGGGCTTAAAAAGGAAAAAAAAAGAAAAAAAAAGATTAAAGCAAATTTTAATCTGTTTAAAATATTGCAGTCGTTAAATGCGTTATTATTAAACGTTTGTACAAATTGATGGAAAAAAATATGCTTTAATTCTTTAATTTGGAAACAACATTAGAAATCACTAATATTACAGAAAATATATTTACGATTTTAATTTTTTTT
>JAPDSC010009140.1:43878-66197 GCA_026290005.1 Latrodectus geometricus | reverse complement strand
TTAAAGAATATTATAGACTATTAAACATGTCATTTCAGAGTGCAGTGAAATACATTGAAAATTTTTTATAATAGTAACATTCAAAAATATTTATCTATTTCGTATTGTTCATTTTTTTTTGTCCTGTTGATTGCATTTGTTTTAACAAATGTGACGTTGAGCTGTTGTTCTGACTAACAGTTTGTGGGTTTAATTCCTACTTTGGGCTTGGATGTTTGTTATGGTTTAAAATACACTTTAAACTGTAGGTTCTTGTCTAGTTATCCCTCATGCACAAAGAATGATTAAGTGAAAATTAAACCTAACTAAATTTAACAAATGTGATTGAAATATTTATTAAATGTGACAGTCTAAGCTGTAAACACAGCTCTCAGTGCTGAGTTTTGTTGCAGCCATAATTACAAATCTCTTTAAGGCATTCAACGTACATAATAAATTATGACTATAAATGTCTTTATTTGATCTTAGAAGGTATATATGAAATATAAAACAAGATTAAAATAGTATATTAACACTTATTGATGCACTATGAAATCTCTGTTTGAAATGAAAAATCCAAGGCTTGAAACTAAAATGAGTGAAGAGGCAGGGCTTAAGGCAGTCTAATTGCTAAACATTTTAGAAACTGTTTTTCTAGTGTCATAGCTTTTCTGAAGAGGTAACTTCATTGCTGCCCTCCCCGTAAATAGTGGACAGTTTATTGTCATCTTTAGTCCCATAGGAGTTCTGTACAGGATCATACATGGGAATAGATGTACAGTCTTTATTTTCTGCATTGCTTTTTTCAACTGACGTGGTGGAAGAACTGTCATTAAGCAGTTTTGGAGCTAGCAAAGCTATCGCAGTTGCTCCAAGAGGTGCTGTAATTAGTATAGCAAGAACTGCTCCTGTTAGCACCTGTAAAATTAATTTTATGATGTAGTTTTAATAACGATCATATATAATGACTTTATTAAACATATTAGTTTGGGGAAAAAGTAATCCATTATTTTTTCGGTAGACGTCTGTAGTGATCGATATCTCGTCAGGTATATATCAAACAATTTCAGATTTATGCTCGTTGGAAAGGTGACATTTGACACTAAAATATCCCCCTGCAGTTTTTTGTTTGATTAATTCAGTTACGAGTACAAGGTTTTAAAAAATGGAAGACAACAAACAGAAAATTCGATACATTTTCGTTTCTCTCTTGTACCGGCGAAAAAGATAGCCGGGTGGCTAAAATTGTGAAAGGTGTTTATCGTCCTATATAAGACTGTAACAACCAGTTACGTACAATTTTTGTTTCGTCGATTCCGTTCGGGTATTTTTGATTTTAGAGATGCACCTCGCATGTGGATACAGCATCGTCGAAAATGTCTATAAAATATCAAAAATGATCGAAGTTAACCGCATGTCAGCAGTCGTAACGCGTAAGACCTAAAAATCTACATGAAAGCTGTTTTAAACCTTTTTACAAAGTGAATCCAAAAGAAATTACATAAAGTTCACGTAAAAATAATGGATTTCTTTTTCCCCAACCTAATATATATGTTAAAATTTTTACTAATAAATGAAAATAATATTGTAAAGTAAAGCATTAAGTAACACATAGTACGAAAATTGAGCAAAAAATATAGTATATTCCACAAAATGTGTATACTGTAAAGAAGCATTATGTATTCTAAAAATCCCTTTTATATTCATGTTATATATTTTTAATTTATTTTCATGTTTCAGAGTTATAAATTAGAATTATAGAAAAGTTTGGAGATAAATTTATTTCCGATAACTAAATTATGGTTGAAAATAATAAAAGGGTAAAAATGTGTAAAGCACATAACTTTAGTTTTATCTTTGGCATGTGATATGAACTTAAACTGTGTACCTAATTTTGAATTTCTTACTTTTAAAATATGAAAAAATATGAAAATAAAGGTTCCATGTTGTTATATATATATAAAGAACAACATTTATTTAAATAAAAGTAAAAATAGCAATTTATATTTCCATAATTCTGTCTATGACTGATGAATTATGATTGTCTTCAAATAGAAAATGTGCTTCTCTTAAAAATCTATAAGTAAGCCAGACTTCAAATCTATATATAGCCTTTTAAGCAAACTTTATCTTTTGTCTAATTACCTGATATGAATAAGCTATTCAAAAGATTCGCAATACAATAATTAAGTAAATTGTACGAAAATTTTTTCTTCTATGAAGACTATAAAAACTAAACAAGAAAAATTTAAAATCTGATTAAATTGCTACTTAGTGAAGAATTTAAAGGATGATATGGAAAAGAAAATAATTAGAAAGTCTTTGACGTGAACAAAACAATACAGCTTGCCATGATAATATTACATATGATGGAAATGCTTTTATTGGTGCAATTGATTATGATGTATTGTTTGAACACAAGAAATTGCTATATCTTTATATTATCACTTATAAAAATCTAAATATTATGAAATTTCAAAATTTTAAGCTAAAAAAATGCAGATAATTTTTTACATAATGTTTTCTATACTCAATATATAGAATACGATTAATAATCAGAATATTTTATCCATAAACATTAAAAATTGGAATTGTATGTAAAAGATAGAGATTCTCAATTTTCTAATGTATTATAAAAATGAAGATTGAAAAGTTGGCACATTATGTACAAATGCTGCATCAAATTAAAAATCGATATAAATTCCACATTACTTTATGCTTGATAATGTTTTAAGTATTTGGTGATAAGAAAAGAAACAAAAATTTAATTTTTCAAAACTTGGCAAATTGTAATTTTAAATTAGCTTAGCATTTACAGATTTACTGCGTTTAAAATTACTTTTTATTTTCTGGTTAAAATTTAAAGTATTTATTTAAGACTCTTCCTTCAATTTATAAGCGAATGTTATGAATATTTTGTGTATAAAATGATATCTAATTGAATTTTTCATGTTTTCACAGCTAGTCCTTTTTAGGATCTTGCTCCACAAAACCCAGCCAACCAGCCATTTCATACTTTGCGATATATATTTTGTTATAGTAAGATTTAACTGCATTCATACTTAAAATGAATCTACATATTCATACATTTTTATATATATTCGTTTTTATTCATTTTAAAATATATATCTCAACAGAATAACCCACAAAAGAAAATAATATGACTAGTAATTTAATTTATATTTAATAATGTTATTTATAGTAAGGTTTTTTTAAATTTGCAATTGAGGTCAAACAGAATTTCATTTGCAATCACATAATTAAAAATAATATAAATCACATTGGCGCATCTGTGGCAACCAAATGAATAAGCTTGACGTGACTGTTCAAAAAGAAAAATTATAATATTGTAGAATATTCTTTTTTGAAGATGATAGTCAACAATATTATATTATTTCTTAGTAATTTCATCTCTTAGTTGATTAATATTAATTAAATATTATATTGGACTTACTATAATTCCGTATTCTTCTATCTCTGGTCCCAAATGAAGCTTCCTTGCCATTGCTAGAGGAACAGGCCCTATAGCTGCCTATAATAAGGAAATAATTTATATTTTTATGCACAATATATTCACGATAATCTAATTACCAAATATTAATAAAAAAACCACAAAAATAGCGATAACTCTCTGAAAAATAAGCCAACCTCAATGAAATTAGAATAAAGTAAAAGCAGCTGAATAATATGTCATTATGCAAAATACTATTCCTCTTGTTGGAATACGTCATTTGCGACGAAAATGTTAATGGATGTCTCAAAGTAAAGCGGCAATCGTCTCTGCTTGTCTGATATTAGAAATCTGGTATAGTGAAATTGTAACAATGGCCTCCAGGCACATCATTTGAACGAACAATTTCGAGGATGAACTATTGGGAGACTTACTAAAGGCAGGACAAAGTCAGAAGTGGTTAGATAACTAAATGAGAATGTGTCTGTAAATATCAACTTTAGCCACAATTTCTAACCGAGGATTCAGCATCCAAGAAGTTCAGCCAAGGAGGCCACGAGTGCCGATGACCGATATTTGTCATTATGCGTGCAAAGGAATAGAACCGCAACTCCGGCTGAACTCAGCTCTCGCTGCAAACTCTGGAAGGTTGGTATCCAGATTAACCGTGCATCGAAGGCTTCACTAACGTGGTCTTTATGCCAGGAGAGCAGTCATTTTCGTTCTTCTCATGTCACGCCATCGTTTGCAGTGGGCACGTCAACATGTTCACTGGAAGCGTGATCAATCAAGGGCTGTTTTCTTTACGAATAAGTCTAGATTTAGCCTTGAAGGGAACGTGGAACTCGTTTTTATCCATTAAACATCCATAATGCAAAGCAGGCATCGTCTGTGTTTGGGGTGGTATTTCTTTGGTTGAATGCACAGACCTCCATGTCTTTTACTGTGGAAATGCTAGTCCTCATATCTATAGAGATGACATCCTGGATGCTTATGTATACCCTTATGCCGGGGCAAGGATGATGCTTTCGTGCTACAGGATGATAATGACAGACCACACAAAATTTGCATCATGAATGCTTATTTTGAGCAAGAAACAATTGAGCGTATGTTGTTGCTAGCTCAATCACTGGGCTTTAACCGAATCGAGCATGTTTGGAACGCTCTAGGACGACCTATAGCTACATTCAATCCCCATCCTAGGACACTAGCCAAGTTTTGAATTGCTTTGGAACATTCTTTGGAAGAGCAATGGCTCGCACTTTCTACACAATAAATAGACAGCATAATTGAGAGTATCACATACCACTGCATGTGTTGTATTGCTTCTCTGAAGAGGGGACCATACCCCATATTAAAGGTACTTTTCCTATACCAAACTTACACCTCCCATTTGTTCATTGTATACATATGCTAAATTTTATACCATAATTGTCTGGTTATTTTTTTATGCTATTTTGTCCCTTCCTATGTGTTGTATAAGCAATTTTATTAAATTCGACGCATAACTTTTTACATTATCGTCATTTTTGTGATTTTTTCTAAATTTATAATAATTAGTGTAATTCCTATGAATCATCATTTAATATTTAAGGTAATAATGTCGATATACATGCACACACATGTGTGTTGCATTAAGTTTAAACTAAATTAAAATAATCAAATGAGTTGTTTATTAAATATAACCTATTTGTATAAATAATAAGCAAAATTTACGAATATTCCGTCATTTTACCCATACATTGATTACTGGTCTACAAACTCAAATGTGGTGATTTCCCAAGACTAAGACTCGACAGAATTCGGCTGTTCAAAAGTTAAACTAATAGTTTGAGAAATGTTTTTCCTTTATCAGTTAAGCTAATTTCAATAAAAAAAATAGATGAAAGATTGGGTTTATATTTTTAGAACTTCTCTGTATTATATCCATCATTATTATTTGGAAGAGTGTAAGTTAATTATCTTACAAATAATATACTGACTTTTTTATGTTAACTATTAGAAAATTATAAGCGATTTAAATTTAAATTATTGTTTTAGGCTTAAAAAAATTAAGTTCACTGTATCATTGTTTTAGATGTTAATCAGAATTTTGAATAAAGACTTAAATTTCCTTTTAAGTATTGTGAATTGATGAGAATATGCTTGTAAAACCAATTAGATGGTTGGTGAAATCGAATCAGTTAATTTTTAACACATCTATTAATGTTTCGTGCATATTTTCATCATAGAACATTTATAATAAATTTTTTTATTGAGTGTTACACTAATGAAGTTTTTAAGTGTCCAAATGATATTTATTAATTTTTTTTACCTAAATCTTTACAATAAATTGTGTTTAATAATAATGACACCAAACAATAAGCTTTTTGTTATGCTTAAAACACTGGGGCCAATTAATGCTCTCCAAAATTATGTACCAAAATTTTATCTCAAATTATTCAATGCGGCAAAATGTTTCTATAAAAACCTTCAATATTTCAATTTTCTTATGTATCTTATAGTAAGTAAAATAGCAAAGTGTGAATAATTTGACGTAACTAAAACTTTCAAATTAATGAAGGAAATGAATTGGTGCTGTGAGCAAAAAGTATGTTTACTTAATATTTTTTTAATTATTTTTATTTTAGGAATATTTTTTGGTAGCGCTGAATTGAAGAAATCACTAAAAGTGAAAAGCCAGTCAATTATGTTAGCTTGTTTCTGTGGTGTTTCTGGGAAACTTCGCCAAGCTTTTTAAGTGTTCTTAATTAGCAACATTAATATGTGATATGTCTAAATACAGGCACTTATGCTCACAACTGCGAGCAATTCACGGTTTAAGTTCAATGTTTTCCAATCATGTTACTGGCGCAGCTTGTCCCATTTCGGATCTTGCCCCATCGAATTAACCAACCAATCAGATCATGTTACCTGAACTGTAGCTTTCGGCAGCCCAGCAAATGTGATGAATATTTGTTCTTTCAGTGGCAACCCAGCACTGAAGGCAGCGATCATAGAAGCTAGCATCCTGCTTCCCAATCCTATGAACATGGTCGCTAGTCCAAGACCTATTAACAGGATATTCATGCTTAGTAAAATACTTTATATCTCTTAAAAAATAACTAGTTAAAAATAACTAGTTATAAAAAATAAATATACTTGATATGATAGTTCACATGCATCATCTTATATTAAAATGTAAAGTATAGATTGTGTGATTACATACACAATCTATTTTATCTTTAACATATTTTTAAAAAAACATGTCTTTATATGGCAGCACATGTATTGTTGATTGCACTGATATTTAACATTATACCAGTTGCTCGACCTCGTGACTTAAGTATACAAATATTTTTCTATTGTTTTTCAGCATATGCATGAAAGGAGCGATTTTATTTTGCTTTACATAAGAATGATTTCCATGAGATTATGTTGCTAGTATAATATCTCTTAGTACCCAAGTATTAATGGAAATAGCAAGTATTAATTGAATAATTACATTTTTGAATTCTGGATTAAACTATACTTTAGGGTGCCTCTTTGATGATTCTCACCACGTTGGGATCGAGATTGATTGCCAAGCTGGGCAAAACCAAATCGTGTTCTGATTGGTTTGTCGTTTTTAGAATTTTGAAAATTCAACGGACGTTGCGTTTTTTTTAATGTTCAACCATATCTGTTAGCACTGTAATCGGTACGAACAGGAATGGCGCCAAAAAATCGCCAAAAGGCATCCTATAGCTTTACCGAATTCTGTTATTCTGGTTGTGTACGAGTAAATAAAGACCGAAATATCATTAATATAAAAAGAAAATTAATTCCGATTACCATGGTTTTTTATTTTATATATGAAACAAAAATAACTGGCTTGTTGAGGAAAATTCTAATATTTGAAGATTTATGAAATACAATGCCCCAATTTCATCTAAAATTAATTTGAAAACTACGATTTACCAAAATGACGCAATATTGTTTAAAGTATGATAATGGCATCGTGTATTTAATGAAATACGACAATGCTATTCTACTCTAAATGCTTTTCCAATTATTAAGTTCAAAAATAAAATATATTTGTCTTTTTAACAACACTGATTTCATTCATAACTCATAAAAAGTATGTTATGAGTATCATAACATACTTTGTTAAAGTATGTATGTGAGCGGTTATGAGTATCACCAATATCAGTAAGGATTTTTTTCACTTTTATTTATTATAAATAATTGGAGAACATTTGAATAATATACGTCAAGGTATCAAATGTGTGTTATTCTAAACCTAAATGTCTTAAATTTAATATCGAAATTAATTTTTACGTGTAAGCAAATCAGAAATTACTCGAAAAAAAGAATATTTTATATTATGAATATTTTTATCAATTTTTAATGATAGAGTGTTTATAATTATGGTAAATTAATAATGACAAAGTTTAATCTGTCACCTGATTTGTTCACCTTAACAAATAATATTTGTTGATTAGATCTGTTTTCTCTTTCCATTTTCAAACACATAAAATGCACATCATATCGAAGAACTCATTTGTTATGGTAATTACTCTTCGTTTTTGGAAAAAAGTGTGATGATGCATGCTTTTATTTCAAATTTGAAAAACACAATCAGAAATCTTGTTCCTCAGTTGGCGACCTCGAACATAGTTTAAGCCATGTTACTAATTGAAAATAAACTTACCAACAGTACTTGGCTGTAAGTAATCTATGCGTATTTCTGAACCAATTAAACCGAATAAGAAAGGCTCGATGATTCGCCAAACAAATGCCAAGGCATCTCCAACTGGATTCTGGAAAAAAAATGTATGTTTCAAATAATTTATATTAAAAGAAATGAATTAAGTTTTTTACAAAGAATATGTTTCTAAATTCATTTTGTTGAAAGCTAATTTCGAGACAGACTAATACGAGAAGACTTATACGAGACAACTTAATTTCAACGAAAGCGATTTAAAAAACAAATAATTTAACTATTAGTGAACCACTGATAACTTTATGTATAATGACAAATGTCAAGAAGTTTTATAAATTGTGTATGAAATTAACTGTAATAACTAAGTAATAATATTCTCAATTGAGTAAATTTAATCGTATTTTTTTATTTTTATTTATTTTATTTCTCATTGATATGTCAACAATGTTTGCAAAAATTTGCGTTTGCAAAAATGAATGAAAATATTGATATTTGATGATGCATCATATACTAGCCGGGATTTTTTGGAGTTGTACTGATGTAAACAAAATGGCTTAATAAATTGTTGTTACATATAGAATTATATGTAATAACAATTTACTAAGCCACGGAAGTTGGCTATGTTAACCAACTACCATGTCTCACGGTTTTCAAGGAAAATGCGTACCTAGATTTTGGAGTGAAATTGTGATTTGTAAAAATGTATATTTTGTTTAGTTTTATTTAAAACTCTATTTTGTACCAAGAAATGAAGTCTCGCGTATAGTTATTCTAAAAACAAATTGAATGATTTGTGGATCACTTGTGAGTGTGAATTCACTTTAGATGTATCATTAAATTTTTAATACCGGAATTCTTTGATTTGTATTACATTTCTGATTTGCGGCATATTACGAAAAACTAAAACACGTTCGCAGTGGACAAAATGATTGCTTTCCAAAAATCGGAAGTAATGAAAAATGCTATTTTTTTTAAAGTACTTTGTGTGAATAGAAAGAAGGGGAATATCTAATTTCACACCTATTATTTCTCTATACTTATTGGTTAATCATAGATGACAGTTTAAAAAACAGAGAAAATACCACCTTCTCGGTTCATAAAGTGATCCGTGTTCTTAAGCAATGGTCTTTGAAACATGAGAAATTTAAATGTGAGTTCAAGTTAGTAATTTGAATAATAACGCTGCAATCAAAATCTTGAGATAAAGCGTAATCTATGCTTTAAATTTGTCGCATACTTAGTATGTTTTAAATCACCAATCCCTTGATATAAATTTCATTCTTTTTTAAACTTACGTTCTGAATTCCACTTGAGTTGAAAATTTAGAAAACAAAATAAGGATTTTATTTGCATAAATAAAATAATAATAATACAAAGAAAGTTTATAAGTTCTAAACGTTTCCAATAAAAAGCTTTTGTTAATTCCAGCTTTCAATTTGCCTTTCAGAATGATTATTCCTTTTACTATTCCCTGAATCAGTTATTGTACCATAAATCACAACATTTGGTTACGATATTTTACATTTAATATTCCTTTGTAACTTGAGATAGACTTCGTTTCTATCCCACATTCTTTTGCATTTTGATGCTAAACGTTTCCTACAAAATTTTCATTTTACTCTTAAAGCTATTGGAATCTAAATCTATGAAAATGCATATCTATCTATCTATATATATATATATATATATATATATTGAAATACAGAATAACTCAAAAATTCATGACATAACAGTGCCAATGTTCCATTACCACTTTCTATTATCACCACTTCTTCTCTTACCTCGTCTTCATCCCAGTCCTTTTTCTTCCAGCGAATGGCAGCAGTGAAAGGAAGACAGATGCAACCCAAGGCACCAGCCGCCCCCGCATTCATCCTTTGGCTGGCAAAAAGAACACACATTCCTCCGAATACCAACAGCATGAAACGGAATGTCGACTTGCTTTTCTGCAAATTAAAAATGATCGTAAATCCTATTGATTCAAACGTAACTGTTCAATGATAGGTGGCCTCAACTGTGATATTTTGCAACTTTAACTTGGCTTATAAAATACTTATTTGTATAATCTAGGAATTTTTTTCTTCGAAATTACATAAACATCAAACGTTCTTGCAAGAAATACAAGCAAACCAAATTAAACTGTTCTAAAGAGTATTGTTTGAACATATCATTTGAGGAAATAAAACATTCTGGACACAATTAAAATTAATTAACTACCCGAAGAAATAGAAAACTGTTGAACAATAATCACAAAAGGTTGATCGAAAGAAACTGCAGAAGACAGATAATATTTCATATATTGAAGACCTTGATAATAATTGCGAAAAATTAATAAATCTATTAGCTATTTTACTAAAGCATTGTTTCATCTAACCAGACCAGATATTTTTTTTCATACTTTCAACAGAATTCATTTATTAACATGTTGCATGTAACAAGTTTCTCCATGATACATGACAGGATACGAAATTTAATGCAAGAAAAAAAATCTTCCCGCACACATAATTTAACCATCGAGATAGTACACGTCTTTAATCTAAGACAATTCTGTGTAGTATAAACAAAAATAAATTTGCATTTATTTATTTTGATTATCAATGCATTACCTTCAATATGATATGTAACTTAAAAGAGATTTACGATCATTCGTATGTTAATATAGCAGCACCTTCCTTATCCCTTTTTCAACTTTTAATTCCGACCAAATAAGTTTAATTTTATTTTGTCAAAGAAAGTACATTTTATCTTGCATGGTTACATATTTAAAATTGAGTGACTTTCTCAGGGACTAATACAGGTGGAAAAACGTGGTTATTTGTGTTACAAACATGAGAATTATTTCTGAGAAATTTAATTTACTTCGTTATATTTGATTTTACATTATATAATATTGTTTTTCTCAATTGTTAGTCGCTTAATTCATGTTAGTTATTGATTTTTCATTTTATAAATATTTTACTGGAAATCATTTCTTAAATTATTTTTACTTATAGATAGAACAATATTATTAAACTTATTGACAATAATTTTTGATCCAATCATGAAAAAAATTTCACCATCAACACCGATTATATTAAATGAAACATAACACTGTTTTTATTATATTTTTTTATTAAGAAATAATGTAGTTATTTCTATAAGGATAACAATTATTCATTTTAACTTCTTTTTGTTCCTCACGCCCAGAAGTTCATCAAAATCAGTTTTAATGTGATCTTCTAGTACATTAAAAGTTAAGCATTTCTTACATTTTTAATACAGAATTTAAATAGAAATTTTATGTTAACTCTGTGCAATTTAGTTTAAATTTATATATGTGAAATTATAAAAGAAATATATTGTAAAAGTAATTACCTCATCTGGATTTGGCACGAACCAATATACCATTCCTATGATTATGCCGTAAGCAATACCAACAATCATTTCTACTGGTCCTTGTGCTACTGTCCAGCCCAAAGCACCTGCAATATGCCAAGATATTAAATTCAATAAAGAAAGCATTTGAAATTAACTTACTATTTTTATGAATACTTTAATTCCTTTTTAATGAAATATTCAGTATTATGTGTGATAACAACATAACAGTGGCACATTAACCCATTTGAGGACCAAGGCCTACATCTATTTTGAAGACTGAAGACCTGAGTGCTGAGCCTAACATGTAAACTCCAATGAATGTATGAAGATATTAATTATTGCTGATTGCTAAAATTGAATTATGACAAATTAAGTGATACATCCATGTGATATAAATGGTTTTGGCCTTTTTATTTTACTGTTACGATAGTTTCTGAAACCATATTGTCCAGAATGCCAATTACGGATACCTTTGCAAACTTTTGACGCCTATTGTTAGATTTAAATATCATGTAAAATCTGTTTTACTGTTTGGTTCTCTGCATTACAATTAGGAAACTATTAATTCGATACTATTATGAATCATCTGTGTTATTTTGTTTCTTTCATTCATATATATTACATTAAAAATTATACATAATATTCCAAATTTCTGAAGTGAAAATTGAATTAGTGTTGGATCATCTGTCACTGAAAACAAAGAAACCAATCTTATTTTATAAGAGCTCAAAAATTTTCTGAAATGGCCTTACATTTAAAAAAAATAAATTAATGATTATAAATGA
This sequence comes from Latrodectus geometricus, assembly GCA_026290005.1. Lineage (NCBI taxonomy): Eukaryota > Metazoa > Arthropoda > Arachnida > Araneae > Theridiidae > Latrodectus > Latrodectus geometricus. The sequence goes on along the minus strand of JAPDSC010009140.1, from coordinate 53,941 downwards.
GATTGCATGGGACTTTGTACTCAGTTATAGAACTTTAAAAAAGAATTTGTTTTGAGGTTTTGATCATTGGCTTTTGAAGGTTTCTTCAAAGTGGTCAGTTAAGAATATATATATATATATATATATATATATATATATATATATATATATATACTATGCTTAAATGAATATTCAATACTTTATAAATAAATAAAATATATTTGAAGAGTAACTAATTTTAAGAAGTGTAAAATTTGAAATTTTTATTGATAAATTTCATTTACATCAAGTTAAACACATATTTGATTTTTGTAATATTGCATTAGTCTAATAAATGACTACGATAATAACAACTCTTGTGTCTTAAATTTTATTTCAAATATTTTAAAAACTTTACCCGTTTTTAAAAAAGATGAAATTGATTTCTTTTTTATTATTTGGATAAGTTGTTGATTTTAAATAATATATTTAATAAAATTGAAATTATTTTTTTAAAGAAAACATTGTATTTGAAAACTACGAATTAAATGAAGCAAAAATTATAAGAAAGCATAAAACTTTTAATTTTGTTAATAATTTATTAAGTATAACGTTTGAAAAACATAAAAAAGTGACTACTGCAACAGTGTCATGTTCCCTAACCAAGCTAAAACAATATATTAAAAAAGAGATAATAAATAATAATTAACTTAAATTAAATTGTTCATAGTAAAAATGTACTGCTTCTTAAAATACATATGATAATGTTCACAAAAATTAAAATATTTTTAAAACTTTTTATTTTACAATCTGAATTAACTGCATTAAAAATATGTTTCTAAGCTTATCAGAAAACATTTGAATTAATTTAGAAAAACATTTATAAATGTTGAGACTCATTGTTTTTCTTCTAAAAACGTTGAAACCTGAGTAAGAGAACATCTGCATAATTGATTTCATATTATTTCAAGAAAGAAAATTGTAAAAAAAAAAAAAAAAAAAAAAAAAAAAAAAAAAAAAAAAAAATCGCTAACAGGAAATAAGTTCCGGTCCAGAACAGAATACAATGAATAATGTATGGTAATTAAAAGAATTAAGAAAGTGAAAACAACTGCTTTAATGACCGATGTGGATGCAACAAAAATATTTTAAAATAAACATAAAATAGTTAAAAATAAAAGATTACATAATGTTTGACAAATTGGTGGAGCTAAATAATTAATAATTTGCTGTAACAGCTTAACAATAGCGCGTATTCTACATAAATGATTATGTAATTGTTTAAAATCAATTATCTTTTCACGAACATGATAAGTAAATCACTTTTTCTTAAAAAAACAAAGAAATTTCCAAACAAATATTGGTTTATTTTTTACTCGTTTTTATTTTCTCTATTTATTCTTATTTTGTTCACCAACTATGTATTTTAAACAAACAATATATATATATATATATATATATATTGAATGAAGATGTCCAGACACCGATCAGCTATGATAGTAGGCAATTAATAAGGAAATTTTCACGCGAACTTCAAGAAATAATTTTCACATAAAGTAAATAATCTCTAACTCGTATGGTTTAAGAAATGTATAACCACATTTTTTGTCTAGTGGTCAGAGTGCCTGACTGCGGGAGGTCCTGGATTCGAATCCCAGTTCAGGTATGGATGTACTTTCTCTCTCTCTAGTCTTTGTCCTTTTCTTGTATTAATGGTTGCCTAACTTATAAACGGGTACCTATGGCATGTTGTGCACTGAAAAAATTGGACTCCACACCAAATTACGGTTCAGTTGGAAAAAAGTGGAGCAGCACACCCTTAAATGTCAATATTGCCAGCCTGGCTGGCACTCGACAAAAAAAAAAAAAAAAAAAAAAAGTATAAGATGAGCCTTTTTTTACCATCTTCAGGTGTATTAGCAGTGTTTAACTCTTACTGTTAGGTAAACTAACAATAAGTATTTATAAGTGTATCTAAACCTTCGAATTCATAAGAAGCAAACACGTATGCTAAATTTCATTGAATCCATCAAGACATATAAAATTTCATTTTCTGCCACTATTGCAACAAATTTAGAAAGCGGATTTACGAATTTTAAATATATTGAAAACATGGGAATTTATGATTAGACCTTAATGAAATTTATGATAATTCCTTAGCCACAGTTACTGAATTTCATATCATTTAAGCCAATAATAAACTAACAATAACTATATTAAACTGACTATAAGTATATCTAAGATTTCGAATTCATAAGAAGCAAATACGTATGCTAAATTTCATTGAATCCATCAAGACATCTTAAATTTCATTTTCTGCCACCATTTCACCAATTTAGAAAGTGGCTTTATGAATTTTAAACATATTGAATACAGGAATTTATGATTAGAGAATAGGCAGATTGTATTTTATGTTAAATTTCTTCGCTTAACAGTATTTTTACAGATAATATGTCTTATGTTGATGTGCACTATCATTCGCGATCAGAAATGAATTAATTACATAACAGTAATAGTGGAAAACTTTTGTAAGACCATGGTACTTAACAAGAAACGGAATTCTTTATGTTTATGAACATTTATCCATATAGTTATTCCTTGGCCACAGTTCTGAATTTCATATTATTTATTAGTCATTAATACTTACACATAATTACATATTGCATAGTTATTCATTTTTAATAGCATTAATAATTAGGAATTTTTTATTCTCACCTGTCATTGGTATGTGGAATCACTGATGTTGTTGGTATATGATTCCTCATTGACAGGAATACCAACGTAACTTTCATTTATTTAATAAGCTAACAATGGAATGCATTTCAATGATTTCATAGTAGATAATTATTAAATAGCTTTCATATTTATATGTGAGTACAAACTGAGTTAGCAAGGTTACTATGAAAAGAATAGTGAATTATTTAATTTTTCTTATAGCTGACAGAAATTATCTATTCTCTGAGAAAAATACTTTTGTTACAGCTAATATACTTTCAGACGTATCTATACTTTCAAAGTTATTTTTTTACTTCAAGATTATATATCCAACTTTTACGAACATTTCAGTAACATACTCTGGTATATAGAAAAACTCAACAAAAATAATATATGATTATTTTCCTCTCTAATATTAACTGTTAAAAAAAATTGCGAAATAGTTATAATAAAAAAGATTGTTTAATGAATAAGGATTTTCAGTGTAATATCCCTTATAATTTGCGAAAAAGAAAATGTGAACAATGTTGTGCAAATATGAGGATTTTCTTTTGCATTAATTTTCGTTTTGATTAATTATTCTGTATACAAGTTTTCATAAATTGTTTATCACTTATTATTTGTCAAGAAGTATTTATTTTTTCATATTTCTGAATTATATATTTGCATCTTATATAATCCCCACAATAGAACATTGGTGCATTTATATATAATACAGTATAATTTTATTATAAAAACAGTATAAAATATAATTTATTCAGGCATTTCATTAAATTTGGTTACCTGTAGCAAAAGTAACCCCTAGTAAAATTTCAAATGCAGTTAGGGCAAGTACGTCGTCTATTCCAGCAACTGCTATCACCAAAGTGGGCACTCCATTAGTGACCCCAAAACCTTTCTTTTGAAGCTTTAACATTACTGGTAGAACGACGGCTGGTGATACTGCTGATAACATAGCCCTATAAATAATCAACAATAAAATTAAATAAAATCAATAAAACTTTTAATGATTTTACACATTCGTAAGGATTTTAGTGAGTATATATATATCTGAAATGAAAGTGAAACTTTGATGATTTAAGCTACCATTTATTAGATGATCAATCGCGATTCTGGATAGTAATCTCAAAAGACAAGATTCTCGCAGTTTTTAGATAAATTATTTCCATGTAATAATTCAGATTCTGCTTTGGAATAATTGAATTACAAATTAAAATGCCTGAGTTTGCATAACTTGATGTTCTCAAGGAATTGAATAATGCTCATGACGAAGAAATTGAACATCTTAAATGAAAAACTTGTTGTGTATTAAAAATTTGTTCTAAATTTTAAAAATTAACGTGCATGATTAGCTTTGCTTTTAAAAGCAGACATTTAAAGTTAAATATCAAGATTCATATTTGTACACTACATTTCTCGCAATATCTGATTTCTGTTTTGTAAATGGTATGTTTTTGCATATCGTTTGTAAATAGAGTTTTAATATTATACTGGTGGCATTAGATAAACTGCAAAATATCACAATTGATCAAATTTTTTGAAATTATTTTCTATTAGTCATTAAAAATTTTTTTTAAATCTGTTCGACTTTATAAACCATTAATTGGATCTCATGTTTAACGTAAAACAAATAAATTGAATAAATATATTGCAAAATGTTTTTAGAAGAAATTTTGTCCCAGATAATAACTGGATTTTTCTGGAGAAATGTTTAAGATAAAACAAAAGCATAAAAGGAAATCTAACTTTCTTAAATGTTTAGTTTGATTTTACACTCTATCCATCAGTTCTTGTTCATAAGGTTGATTCGACTGAGAATATTTCTTTTGAGATAAATTGGATAAATTAATTACGTTTTCTTTATTTTATTCATTCAGAATCTTAATTTAAAATAGAATAAAATTGTGAAATCTTGTTTTATTTCGTTAAAGCAAAATAAGATAAAACTTCAATAAAATTGTAAACTTTCATTTTATTTATAACAAAAATAATAATAATAATAATAATAATAATAATCTCAACTTTTCTCATAATATGTTGAAGCATACAACTTTCATTTCTTTTTCTGGAGTTTTTGGTACCCAATATTCTGAAAAAAGTATAATTGTGTGTAATATTTTCTTATGCATTTTTATGACAATCCTCCTGGTAAAATTTTTTAAGCAAGCACTATTTCTCGAATATATGAACTTCTGTGTTGTGCTTTAAACGTTTTTTGTTCCATATTATTTGTACATTTTTATGAGCTTCTGCGGTTTTTCTGTGAAAATTTTAACTTTGAAGATTTTTATAGCTCTGTTGCCCGTTATGTTGATATTATATCCACGACACGAGAAAATCTTTCTCCGTTTTATTCGATTAATGCACATAAAATTAAAGCTTTACTGGCAGAATGCACTTTGACATTTAACGTTTCTATGTCAAATATAAGATTATGAAAGTTGTAAGAATATTATATTTTTATATAGTATTTTCTAGGAAAAATAAACTTTACACCTTTGATTGAATATGTTCATATACAGCATTAATAATATCTCTATATAACATTACACATTTATAAGAATTCTTTTGACATTTAATGAAAGTGTAAAGGCATTTAAATGTAGAACTTTTTTTAAAAAAACAATAAAATGTTTCCTTTAAAGAATTCAGTGTGAATATTACTTTTAATGCAATACTTGTAGCTTCAAGAATCAATTTAAAAGAGAAAATGGCCGCTTTTGTTTTCCTCGATTAAATTTGAGGCTGTTCTTATTAAATATTCATGTGATTCATGTGGTGGGTTGCATGCCAGCTCAGGTATAGAGTTCGTCACTTGAGAGTGTCTCAAAATCACGAGCCGTCTGTTGAAGACAAGAAATTATTTAATAACATTGGTACAATTCATGAATTGCATTATATGTTTGTATTAATTTTATTACAGCATTATCACACATGTTTATATATATGAAGGAAAATGTATTCAGGTTTCAGGTACGTCATTATAAGTTCTATACAATTTAAATATTCAGGAAGCTAATTGACGAGAAAAAAACTAAAGAAAAAAACTTTTTTTATAAAAATGTCGGCTGAGAGTTACTGTACGGTCACACTTGGTGCGAGTTTTCCATATTTGGCGATAAATAGCATTTTCTGACAACCTAACCAATTCCGACCAATCACAGATGAGGGACTCTGTCCAATCAGGCAATATTTTTCAATATTCTGTTTATTTTTAGACCTCGCTGGGGCAAAATGGTGAGATTTTTGGCGACTTTTTGAAACAATCCCGAGAGTGACCGTACGTAAATCTTTACCAAAATGTACACCAACTTACCCCATAAGAAAGCTCCATATCCAAATCATGTTTAGTAAGTAGTGTGCGGCAAGTGCAGCTATGCAGAATTCGGCGATGAAAGGGATGAAAATAACTTTGGCACACGTGCCCTTGTTGTTTTTCAGAACGTTGGAGTCCACTTCGAGTCCAGCTCGCAGCAGAATCAGGATGAGAGCCATGTTTCTTAGGAAACAATGCGATTAAATAAAGTGTAATTAATGAAGAAGAGTTATATACAATGTTAATTAACTAAAAATTCTTATAGCATTAAATGCTTTAATAATTATAAAAGTAAGTTTTGTAAAATGGCCAAAAAAAACTGAATTATTGAAACATTTTTGGTTTCTCTTTAAAAATAAAAGTATGATATACATATAAAAATGAAAAACAAAGAGTTATAAAAATTCATTGCATATTACTATGATAAATATAAAACTGTTTTATTGCTTTGTATTATTCGATGATTGTGAAATCGGGTTGAATTTCTTACAAACTCTAATAAAGGGAGAAAATATTTAATTATCAAAATTATCTGTCAATTGAAATTTGATTTCTTACATACTTAATGGTAGATTTAATGCCAATTTTCGCATACCTAAGAATTGAAAACTTTCAAAACATTTCCCTCAAATATTTGAATTTTAATTCCCTAATATTTCGAATCCAAATTCAAATATTATGTATTTCGAACTGTAAAGAAATCACGAAAAGTTTTCAAATATCGTGAATGTTCTGAAGTGTTGGGATAATGTAAGACTTCGTTTACATAATTTCAAATCTTCTTGCTGTTGCTTTTCTTTTTAACAATAAAGTGGTTGTTTCTTTTGTTACAGTTGAGATCATATGTACGTCACTCTATTTTACTTATAATTGGTCCGTGAGTAAAACGAATAATCACTTTCACCTATAATGTTGAATATACAATTTTGTCCACCAATCAAAAACTAGTAAATTTGTCAGTGGGATTAGCTCTTCAGTGAGCAGCTGAAGATTTTAGTGGGATTGGTTATTTTATATATTCTTGGAGATTTTGTCTCGATACCGTTATTAAAGAAGTTATGTAGCATGTAAAACACATTAAATATTAATATTTGAGTGTTTATGCAAGCAATAAATAAATTAGAACATCCGCTTTCTGGTTTTATTAAATCGGTAAGGACCATTTAAATGCTTTTTTAAATTTTTTTTCTTTGCTCATTTTTAAACTCTTTCTAAAAGCTGACAGTATAAACAAATTAGTTTTGGTACTTGAGTATTATGACTACTATTTTGGCAATATTTGGCGAAAAAAATATTTATTGGCGAGACTAACACGATTTAAATAATATTTTAATACTTTTTATTTTAGCTTTCTCTATTACCTATTTTAGGCCTAGGTTTTTTTAGGTAGTCGTCATGTTATTTTTTCCGGACACACCAGTTTTGGTGATATATCTAGGTATATCCCAAAACTGGTCATCATAGTACGAAAGTACTTTAGTTTTCGAACCAGTTCTCCAATTGTTTTCATTAACTTGTCCAAGATACAATGCGTCTTACTATATAATCAAACAATGAAATAAACTTTGAACAGACTTTTAATGTAAGAGATACGCTTTTACATGTGTGGATTTAATTTTTACAAGAAATGTGTACTTTTCAGTGCTAACATATTTAATGTCCTTTCATTTTTCATAAGATTGCATAATAATCACATTAATACAGATTGAAGGACAACTGAGAGTATGCCATTTTATATTTTATTGCGAAATTCTTTGTACTTTGATGTCTTAAGAGTATTAAGGTCATGTTTATTCAGTCGACCATATCGTGGTACTGAATATGCAACGCCAAGTTATATTATAACATGAATTAAAATTATTCGCATTAAGATAGTTCACTTGCAATCAATGTAAACAAAAGAAATGTGTGAAAAAATTAAAATCCAGATTTGATTTCAATGACCAAGGTTAGAGTAATAAGAAAATTGTTGACCTTAAATTCCATAGTTAAAATTGTGTGTGTGTGTGATTGAATAACACATAAATACTATATTTAATGAAGGCTTAAAAAAGTAAAGATATATTCTCTAATTAAAGAATAAATTATTTTATATGTACACAAATCAAACATTTTTTATTTATAATTCTTTTAAAAACGCTGTAAGAAAAAAAACATAAATAGTGTTAATAATTATTAGTATAAAAAATTTTCCAAAAATTTACGTTCTGAAATATATTTGTTACAAAATAATTTATGTACAATTTTACTAATTTAGAAACATGTCTAGTGTAGAATAAATAAAATATATTTACATTTTCTTATATTTTGTTTACTTGCATAAATATGTTAATTTTAATTTATAATAAGTACAAAAATATCGAAATACAGTTTTACTAGGAAAAATAGATGGATTGTAATAAATAATGTCACATGTAATATATATATATACATTGAATGTGGCTTACCTGATATTCCCGGCCCATTCCTCTGGTATGTCCTTGGCGACGTTGATGTGAGGCACATTCCGTAGGATGAATCCAAACACCATCATGCCTTTAAATTGGAAAAAATATTTTAAGTCAGAGAAACCTTTGCTGAATGCAAATATTTGGCGGAGATTTTCGCCACAATTATCACCAGCCACGCATATACGGCGCCTCGTAAGAAGAAATAGTATAAAGCGTTAAGAAAAAATAGTTGCATAAAAGCTAACATAAATATGTTGACATACAACATGCACCACTGCACTTTTAATTTGACAATTTCGAATTGCTATTAATTTTTTTTTATTTATTATTTTCAGAAGAATTTTTATTTCAGCAAACTTGTTAGTAAAATCTAAAAATATCTTATACCCATTTGAGTTAATGAAGCTTTACATGTTTGTGCATTTTCAAACCATTCTATAACATTTCTATATAGAAAAAATTCAGGCAATATTCAAATTCATATAGTTATGATATCGAATCATGTCAAATATCCTAATTGCGATTTATAGAATGAAACTACCTAAAAAGTGAAGAATAAACTGTAATTGCATTATTAAAACAACAAGACATAAAAATATTTCTATTATTTTGACAAAAGTATTACAAATATCATTAAACTGTATGTTTAAAACCTATCAAAATTATATTAGAATGCGAAGAGTGATTCTATAATTAATATTAGTATTTTTCTATGAAAGAATTTATCCAAATAAAGTCTACAAATTTTTCATTATCATTTAGAATCAAAACTGCAGAACAAATAATGTTCTAAAAATAATGGTAAAAATTAATTTTTTATAATAATTTAAAATTCGATATTAAAACAATCTGTGTTTCTCTAATAATGAGTAGTATATTTTCATATACCAGTACAATAAAGTAATCATGAAAATTTTAATCTTATAAATGCTTCAAATTTTTTCTTTATAAAATTTACTGTTAGAGATTCACTTAATTGGTCTAAGAAAGCAAATAAGGCCATTTACTTTTACATTTACTTTTTTTAAAACTGAAATACATTTTAAGATATTAAATTTGAGGAATATTAATATGAAAGGATATTGAAAGATTGCTAAATCTGTTAAAAATTAATTGAAAACTAATTTCTAAATCTGAAACAAAAGGACATTTTTGAATTAATGGTTAGAAAATAAATATTTTCTATGAAGTGTGGCTTTAGTATCATATTTTCTTTCTATTTATCCGTTTACATAAAAGTAAAAAGGCATTTTGCCCACTTAAAATAATGAAAAAAATTTTTCCATAAGAAAGAATTTTTTCTTTCAGTAAGAAAGGTGGAAAAAACACTTTTTATAAATAAAAAAAATTATAAATAAAAAAAGTAGTAAAATTTTCTTTGCAGCAGTGGGTAAGAAAATACTATCTAAATTGTAAGAAACACATAATACAAGAAAGAAGTTGAATATATAATTATTTCTTTATACTTAAGAAAATGAGAAATTTATCAAGACATAAGAATAAGCAAAAATAAATATCTCTGTTGTATTGTAATTTCAAGGAAAACATTTTGGTAAAGTTTATTTCTTCTCTTAAATCTAATTATATATACATATATATATATATATATATATATATATATATA
>JAPDSC010009140.1:0-43778 GCA_026290005.1 Latrodectus geometricus | reverse complement strand
ATATATATATATATATATATATATATATATATATATATTTGTATGTTTATATATGTATTCTTATATATGTGTATTTGAGTTATTTTTTTAGGGTAGTATTGTCTAAACTAATTTTATAGAATATTCAGAATGATATAATGCCCTTTTATTATGTGTAGGCAATTTAGGAAAAGTTCTAGTTGTTTACCAAATATTTTGTTGAATTATATTTTCAAAATAAATTATTTAGTATAAAGAAGATATTTGTATCTTAGAAGATAAATATATAAAAAACTATTAAATCTTAATTTTTATTTTGAATGGGACGTATAAGAGACATACTTTAAATTGAAAATTAATGAGAGATCTGTAAAATAAAATAAATTTCTTATGTTTGTTTTACTGTGGGAAATGGAGTAAACAAAAAATATACTTAAGAACTACACAAATTTGTTTATTAAAAGTGTTCCATGCAATATAAATATGAGTTAGTTGGCTAAATGTATTCAAATTCGTGTATGAGTAAAAAAATGCATGTGTATAAAAAATGTATTCAATTTAATATTTTAATAGATTATCATAATGGCTACTAGATATTTTATTCGTGAAATAAATTTGCGATATTTGATTTGTAAATCTGGACAATCATGTTATTTACAATGTAAAAAAAAATAATATCCAAAGAATTTGTATATTTTCGATGAAATTTTATGAAATGTCTGTTTGTAAAAACGTACACTGAAAAAAAACTTGATGTGTGATAGAAGACTACCTGCATACTGACAAACACATAAAAGTATTTTCATCGATATTTTATGAATCATTTCAAATTAGTCAAAAAAAAATATATATATGTTCTCAATAAATACAATACATGTTTTTTTTTATTTTGAATTTGTAAATCTTTAGGTTTAACTTTTAGAACCACAATTTTATGTGAAAGATATTATATTACTTGTATTAAAATGAATAAATTTTCTTTGATTATCTGATCAAATAATGAAAAATATTTTTAAGAGTAAATTATCCTGCAAAGATCGTCAGCTGTTTCAATATTTTTGAGAAGCTTTCAAGTTTTGTAATTTGTTCTCCAAATTTGGCATGCGATGATTAAATAAAATTTAATGTTACTGCAATCGGCGAAGTTGATGCAAGAAACTACATATTACATGTGTTAAAACAGCCTATTTTCTGTCGTAAATTCGATATTGTCAGAATTTTATTCAATATTTCTTACTGCTTCGTTGGTGAGAAATTGAAATTTGGAAACTTTACACATATTTTCCACAAATGTACGCCTATAAGTACAACTTAATAGGGGTATTTTTCACTATTTCTAAACTATATGTTTGAAAAATTCATCCTTTTTAAGCCAATGAATTACTATATCCAGAGAAATTACTAACTATGTATTTCCTTATGTTAAAAATTCTAAGTTTAAATAAATTAAAAGTTCTTAATTGAAATGGATGAAAATAATTACACATATTTTTTATTAAAAATTTTTTTCTGAGGTTTGTCTGTGATGAAATTAGATGTTCTTGTAATCGCATCAATCTATGGTTATAAAAAATATTAATAATATATTATTTAATATAATTCGGTAACTTGCTATTGCTAACATTATGTTGTTAAAAGAAATATTAATAATAAAAAGTTATAATTAACAATCGGTTAAGAAACTTACTTTTAACAAATAAAATATACAAATGTTTAAACAAAAATATAATTTAGGTCTATCTCTCTCTAAAATGTTATTTAGAATCAGTATAATTCTAAATAACATTTACCATATTTTGCTTTCGATTTTATTACCAGACTTTTCTTTACAGCTCTTTATTTAAATAAATTATATTTTATTTAAATAAAGAGCTGTAAAAAACGATTACTGTTAACAAAATTCTTATTTTTTAAATTATTTTGTATAAATTGTTGTTTTTAAATTCCTAAAGTCAAAGACTAGTAAAAACAAGATAATGTACCACCAGTGATATGTTTTTACAAGCAATAAATTAGAAAAATCTTAAAAAATAAGCTTTATCATTGTTTCTCTTAATTGTTTTTTTGGTAAAAAGAAGAAGAGATCCATAAAAATAAAATATATTTTAAACTAATAATAGTTATAAGCGAAGAATGAATCTTGATATATATCTAACCAAAACCGAATATAAAAATTCAGCGTCTACGTATAATTTAATAATTCCATCCTTAATAAATTCCTTTTGAAAGATATTTAATTGTGTATCAAGAATATTTAAAACTCATTAATAATAATAAACCTAATTTGGTAAAATTTTAAATATTTTAGGTACAAGTAATTACTTGTAACTTTTAATTTGAAAATTTCATTGGCAGATATTATTGGCCATAAAAATATTTCAAGACGTGAATTTCAAGTAAATAAAATATGAATAGGATAGAATTTTTAGTAGAATAGAATAGTATGAATAGGATAGAATAGTTTAAAATACATAAAGGACGTACCTACAAGTGTTGGAACTTTCAGAAGTCTCATTAACTGTCCACCAAGGTAGCACATAATAACTAGGGCAAATAGTCCAAATATAGGTCCTCCAGGTAGTGCAGAATCACCCATAAGGCCCCACAGTGTGCCATAGATGAGAGCCACCAGGAACACTAGGGCTGTAACTGTTGAAAAGGGTGGAACTGGTGGACATGATGTAAAGACTGATTGTAAATCTTCTCGTTTATTGAGTTTATTTGTTTCTGCGTTTTCCACGCTCATCTTTGAAATATTGGACTACCAAACCTAGTAAAATAGGAAGAAGTTTATTAGCAAACAGTATGTCATTAAGTTCCATATAAACATTATACTAGTTGTATTAATATCAAAGAAACTATATATATTTTAACAGTTTTCAATAGAAGATTTGTATTTCTTCTAAATATTTCACTGAAATATTTAAGGCTCTTAATTAAATTCAATATTTTGTCCTTTGCCTAATGTTCTTGTTTAAAATTATATGTCAATTTCATCCATTCGGTATGTCTATAAAACTGAGTACTAAGCATGCTTGAGAACTTAAGATTGGGGGGGGGGGGTTGCGCTAGGCTGACCACCTTACTCGGACACATGCTTCGCCCCCCAGGGCCCTCTGTCGTAAAAACAGATATAAGAACAGTAGACCTTGGTTCATAGGCTGTCGTACCACTGAGTTTAAAGTTTTATATGAATTGTTTATTCGATTTATCAAATACGTTTAATGATGTTAACTGATTTCAAATCGTCTTTTATTGCAGCAACCTTTTCTTAAAACTTAATAATTTTATTTTTAAGGAATCGTAAAATACTGCTAATATTTCCTTTACAACTTTATTTGTAGTTAATTTGGTTGAACAAAATAGCCGGAAGTATTAAAAATAAGTTTTTCTTCACACAAGACAAACTTTCTTGAATCTTTTGAATCTCAACTAATTTCATTTCTAATATAATGTGAACAAAAATATTTTTTATAATTATAATAAAATTTTAGTTGAAATGAATGTAAAAATTAAATGAGTAAAATTATAAAAAAAATAGTATCTAAAAGTATTATAAGAAATTTAAAATAAAATTCACATGTACAATTTTCAATAGTCAATTTTCTTAGCTCTTATTTTTTATCAAAACAATGCAAATCATAATATCAAATTTAATAATATATGTTTTTTTAAAAGAATATTTTTACACGTTTTTTACGGTTTTACTTGTATTCCAAATTTGAATTGCTATAGAAGTATTTTAACAACTATCTAACTTTCTATATCGCAACTTTTTATATTTAACATCTAACTAACTTTTTTTATTAGTTACTCAAAAATTATGTTATATGAGATCACAATAAATAAAAAAATTTAGCTTTTATAAAATTGAGTTAAACAAGGAAGTATTTTTAAATAATCTTTAGTAAACACTGAAACAGAACTAAAAATATTTAAAAGGATTATTTGTTTTGGCTCTTATTAAAATCACTTTTGTAAAGGCTTGAAATAAAATCCTTCAGGCAAATTTTAAGTTTGAGTACAAATATTTAAAACCATAAACCTATCATTCAAGTTGTCAGAGGTCGAAATCGCTGGCAGATTTTAGGGCTCAAAATTTTGAATAATTAAATTTAAAATTCTGAGTTCCTATTTTTCAATTTGTGTTTAACAATATAAAGCCTCTATTTTTCTTACATGTACAATAAGAATAAAAATGTTTGATGTTGAATCAAGTTTTTACAAACATCAAAACCATTGGATGTGAAGTTTTGTGGGATCGATTCCAATTAGAAGTAGAAAATAGAAATGCCTTTCCAATATTCCTGTAGCTTATATAAAAATTATTGAATTCTCAATGATTTCCTAAATTTTCTTTGTAGTGCACATATTCTATTATATTTTGGATGTTTAATATTAATCTTATTAAGCAATATTTAAAACTATACTATGATTTTTAGCATTGATGTCTAAATATTTTTTTCTTGAAATTAAAAAAGTACTTCTCAATATTCTATGACAGAAGCTTTTAAGAGGAAACACGTAGAGTTTAAAATAACACGTTTTGCACTTTTATATTATTAAATTGTTCTATATTTCAGAAATATATTTTACCTTTGGAAAATAGTTATCAGAATAGAATTAATGTTGAATTCACACTGAAATGATCAACAGATAGAATTGTAATTTAACTGCGAATAAGACATTGATTATACAGTTGTATCCATTGGAATTCGAAACTATGAATAAATAACTATTCGAATGCTAGAAACGTCCATACGTATGCTTAATGCATTGAAGCAAATGTTATTTACAGCATTAACATGATTATAATTTATCCCTCTTATAATGTAGTTGTAAATGACGTTAAAAATACTATATAGTGCAAAATGTGTATTTTATATAAATGGGAAAAACATTATAATGAATTTTATGATTTTTATGATTCCCCGAATAATAAATGTTAAAATTAATTTTAGCAAAATATTGATGCTAAATGCTAATTATTAATTTAACACCCAAGTACCCAATAAATAATTTTATGATTTCAAGTTATTCTTACAAATTATTTATTTCCTTTATTTTAATTACAGGACTTTGTTGAAATATTTTTAGCTATAATTAATTTTACTAAATACCATGTAATTTTAATATTATGCTTCTATATATTAATATATAATTTATATATATTTTTTACAAGAAAAGTTTTAACTGGATAGGTTTGTACATTTTACTATCATGCTTTAACAAAAAAAAAAAAAAAAAAAAAAAAAAAAAAAAAAAAAAAAAACACGCGCTAACATATATAATATTTTTTAATTTATAAATAATTTAAGTATTTTCATTCTTTTATTATGCATACTTAAATTTTTGTTTGTTTTATTTTAATAGTACAAAAAATATTATTTTTAAAAATATTTTAAATTTTATATGTGGCATTATAAATTTAAATTTTATTAAAAGAAATTTCTAAAACTATTAAAAAAATTTTTTAAGTATAATTTATCCTAACTAAGTAAAATCGTAAAATAAAAAATGCGTTTATTACCAATTAAGTCACAAAATCATTATATACTTGGTAAAAATTGAAGAAAATTTAAAAGAAAGATTTTAAATGGCAACTTTTAATGTCAAAAAAAGTAGACAATTTTTTTATATCAATTTTAAAACGTAACCTCGCATAATTTTCAATTCTCATTAATCTTTTGAGAATATTTTAAACCTTAAAAAGATAATTTTTTTAATACGAATTGAAGTTAAGAGTATTAGTATTCGCTTTTAAATTGATTCAAAATTTTCAAAGCAAGGTTTTATTTCAGAAAAGAGTTTTTATTAGAAAAAAAAGAATAAAATGTTGAGATTAAATCTATTAGATGCTGGGAATATTTGGTTATTTGAGTTGAAGATTCTTATAAATCCTTGCACGAACAGAATAGAAATTTTTGAAAACTTTGTTCTATTATAACATGGAGAATGAATTACCAAAATAGAAATCAATCTCTTAAGAAAAAGAGATGAAGTTCGACTTTATATCCAAAAATCCACTCGGAATTTCAGGCTTAATTATCAACTATTACTAAATCGGAGCGAATCACAGCCAACCTGAACAATGAAGATTAATAATTGACAATCTCAACATGTTTTATTGCTTTTGTCTTTATACCTCTAGAGACATATTTCATAACATTAATAAACTGTGTCTGAGCATGAAGTTTTCACCAATAGTTTATTTAATAATCTCAAGCATATACCACTGATAATTTCTGTTAGTAAAAGATTAAATCAAACGTCACAGACGACATCATTTTGGGACACCTAGAAAAAGTTTCGAAGTATTTCCAAACAACAGGAGTGGGAACTACTTTGACATACCCCCCAAAATCGGAAATTTGGCGACATTTTTTTCTCACCAACCCAAAATACCTGTTTTTTGCGCCTTTTTTTCTCGCTAAGTAAGATGGATTCTCGCTAAGTACAAATAATTAATACATAAAAAAAATTTAAGAAAAATAACTCAAAATATGGTACAAAATGCAAGAAAATAATAAATTTGGCAACAGCAAAAATCTAAAAGCTGAAAAAACCTAAATTAGCAACACCAAAATAAGAAAAAACAACCCTAAAAAATCCGTAGGGATTGCCAGATTTGGCGCGTAATTTTTTTTTGGGGGGGGGGTATATCAAAGTTGTTCCCAGGAGTGATGGACACGAGTAATAACTTGTCAGTAAAATTTGATTTGACTGTTATCAATTTTCACCTATTCTAGCTTGGACTACTCTTAAATTGTCTGTGCAAATAAAATGAGTTTTATTTCATTTCCGTTCAATATTGGAGATTTTCAGTTTAAAGTTCTTATTATAAATACTGAGTAGAAATAATTATGTCCATAGAATATGTTTTACCTTATAAATTATCAAGTAATTGATAATTACATTAAATTTAGAAAACGTAATTATATTAATGTAAATAATGCATAATTTTTTATATTATTAATATAATTATGTTTTCATTATATTTATAATCTAAAAAAAACTGTCCATCATTTTGTATGTAAGGATTTATATTAAAATTTTACTTTTAATAATAATGTAATGTAAGAAAAGTATAAAAAAAATGGTAAATATTGATTGATTCATATAGAATAAGAAAATTTTACCTTACCTCTATTCAGCTTTTTAAACTTGCAAACTTTTAAATTCACAATAAATATGGTAATAGCAACTCTCAAAACCAGCTACATTTTATGAAATTGTTAAATAATAAGGCAACTAGTTTCAATAAATGTAATATTATTTGCAGTTTCCCATCTAGTATTAGAACCCAATGCACTTTAAGTATCTTTAGAAAAAGTGAAAAGAAGATTTTTAACTAACTTAAGCTGTATATTGTAGGAAAGCTGTATACTGTATTTAACTACATTGACATCTGAATGTGCAATTATTTTAAAATTCACACAACCGTTGTCGAACAATGAAGAAAGTAACTAACAGTTTCAAAACAATTTGTCCTTGGTTATATTCCTTACCAAAGGTGACTAAACCGAGCTATAAATTTTGGATTGTGTACAGCGCTCTATGCCGATAACTTAAATGAAACGTGTTCAATAAAATATGTTTATATACCTTATTATAAAATATGCTTATATGTGATTTACTCAATACCAGTTTTAGAATAAAATTCTTCCTAAATTTCATAATGTTAAACAGGCATTAAACAATCATTGTAATGTCTTTTACGATAAAATAGTTTATTCAGTGTTTTCGCATGTATTTCAAATATTTTTCATGACTATTTTAGTTATGATTAATGCAGTAATAAATTAAATTACTTTACTTATTTTGCTATATTTATTTTAGGTTTAGTTAAATTTTCTTTGAAATTAAATAACAAGAGTGGAAATGGCGAATCTGAGTTAATAAATGTAACATATTTAAGAATAATTTACATTTTGTAGAAATAATAAACATCATCGCATTAAATATTATTAGTTTGGGGAAAAAGAAATCCATTATTTTTACGTGAACTTTTTGTAACTTCTTTCAGATTCGCTTTGTAAAAAGGTTTAAAACAGTTTTCATGTAGATTTTTAGGTCTTGTGTGAAGCTACGACTGCTGACATGCTGTCAAGTTTGATAATTTTTGATATTTTATAGACATTTTCGACGATGCTGTATCCACATGCGAGGTGCATCTCTAATATCAAAAATACCCGAACGGAATCGACGAAACCAAAATTTTGCGTAACTGGTTGTTACAGTCATATATAGGACGATAAACACCTTTCACAATTTTAGCCACCTGGTTAGCATTTTCGCCATTATAAAAGAAAAACTAAAATGTATCGAATTTTCTGTTCATTGTCTTCTATTTTTAAAACCTTGTACTCATAACTGAATTAATCAAACAAAAAACCGCAAGAGAATATTTTAGTGTCAAATGTCACCTTTCCAATGAGCATAAATTTGAAATTGTTTGATAGATACCTCACGAGATAGCGATCACTACAGACGTCTACCGAAAAAATAATGGATAACTTTTTCCCCAAACCAATATTTACTTCAAAAATTAAAGAGCTTTGAAAATCTGATAGATTTTTTGTGAGGAAAATTACAGAATTAAAAAGTAAGCTCCATTAAACACAATAATCAAACAAATATATATCAACAGTCTATCAACAGAAGAGAAAATATTTAATATTAATTAATTATTTAATAAAATATTATAAAATTAATAAGCTAGGTATTCTTAAGAAATTATTTATTCTATAATAGTTTTGCGTTGTGAAATATTTCTGCAAGTAAGACAAATAGAAAAAGAAAAAAAGTCTCTTAAATGTGTTATCCTTTCTTTTATTATAGCTGATTTTTATTGCTGTTTAAATGAATACAAAATACAAAAATGTCTTGTTTTATTACAATGATTTATATTTGGCACAGATGTTTTGCTTATGAAAACTGATTACAACTGCATAGAAGATATATAGCTTCAAATATAAAAATAGGTTCATGCTCAAGCTTGTTATTACAAAAAATACCATAAATATGGTTAGGTACTTATTGTTACTTGCACAGTTGCTTTATTTTTGATATAGGTAATTTTCCTGATCACTGAATGTTTTATCATTTGCTCACCCATCATTTGAATTTACCTCATCAACGAATTATTTCCGATATTTAGACAATTGTTTTTCCTTTGTAAAATATTTTGTAATTCATTTGTTAGGATATTGCTAAAACATAAAACAGAAAATTTATAAGTAGGTACTGTTAAATAAATTTCTAAATTAAATATAAATTTGAAAAAAAAACTAAAATTATTATATATAATATACTTAGTAAAATTATATTAGAGATGAAATTTTACTCCTAAATGTTATATTACATAACTGTTATTATAATACTAAAAGCCTTAAAATTATTGAACAATGAAATTGGCTCCTGGAAACTATACCAAATTGACACTTACATGGTGAAATATTCAAAAACGTCATGCTTTGGCGAATATCCTTGTCAAAGAAATAATATATTTTGTATAATTATTCTACAGTGTATCTTACAGAAATAAATCATTCTATAATTGATTGTGTTTTTAAAAAAATAATTTCTCTATTGTTGTCCAGAAATAAAGAAAAGGCTTTTGACTTGAATAGTTTAAAAGTTATAATTACAAATTGAAATATTTAGTAAATTTCCGCTAATAATCATGTCTTTTTCATAATATACGGCGAAGATAGTGTAAAAAAGAGATTAATAATTTTACTTGTAAAGTTTTATTCACTTCCATTTTTCCATGTTTTCTGATGAAAATAACGATCATTTATTGTTATTGATCATATATTAGTATCAAATATTTACGATTTACCTGTTTAATACAAATGAGTTTTTATTTAATTATTCAAACAAGTGAGTTCTTAAATCACAAGCCGAATTATTTAATAAATTATTTATTGGAAATCTTTTATAATTAAAAAAATTGAGATAAATGACACATTTTAGATTCAATATTTTACTCCCAGTAATTTTTTAAACTTTCCGTTCATAATCTGTTCAATTTCTTTCGATTGAATGAAAAATAATAAATAATTTTAACTATAAAACTTAATCTACATAGCAAATTTTGAATGTTTTTTATACCTGAAACATAATTATTATTGCTGATTCATAATAGCCTTTGTGACTAAGTTAATAATATAATATATAGCAGACTGAATTGAAGTGAAATTTAAAATAAGTTGATTCTTTTGTTAAAAATTATGTAATCTGTTTCATTTTACTTTTCCTTAATTACTTAAAAAATAGCTTATCACCGCAAAAAAGTTTATATTAATGGATATTATTCAAAAATATACCGACAGTAAATTTACAATAAGTTCATTAGAAAATACCTGATTAAAATGTCTTATATTTTGTTAGCTGTTTGTTAAAATTCAAAAATTAATTATATACATGAATTATACGTTCATACATATGAAGAAACTATTGTTAATCCAATGATATGCCTTATGACTTTAGAAAAAATTTATGAAATTTAGAATTGAATTAATACAATGATTTTAAGATATTATACATAATGTTTTTATTCCATAATAATATCGTTAATTGTAAAAGATACATAATATTTTTTATCTGTTTTAGGCATAAAACAAAAGATATATTTACATTTTAATTTAGTTTACTAATAATATGATATACTAAATATAGGAATAAACGGAAGAATATTTGTTTTATTGCACACATTGCATTTTAAATCAATATAAACTTTAAATAAAAGCTTAATTAATTCATGATCTTTTTTAAAAAAAAGTGTGTATATGATTAGGAACTCAAATTAATAATATATTTATTTTAAAAATGTGAAGTTAAATCATGTACTTTATTCAACATTACATTAAATATATTTTTTAAATACCGGTATTATCAGTTTAAAGTCATGAGTACACATACATGTATGGTAAATAAATTAAATACGCCTATTTAATTATTATCATCAAAATATAACTTTAATAATTCGCCTAGATTTAGACACACATTTTAGTACAAATATTAATTATCCTTCATAGTACATTACTTCGGTATTCCCGAGTATTATAAATGTAAACCAAACATGATACTAAATTAAAATTATTCTTAATATTCTTGTAATTAATTTTTCTTCGAATTTTCATTTCGGTGGTAATTATTCGCATGGTAAACATTTTTTTAAATAATTTACTGCATTTTCAATCAAGATAATTAAAAGTTTGTTAATGTCTCAATCGAACTTTTATGTTAAGTTAACTATTTTTATATTAGTAGATGATTAAAAAACATGAAAAATAAATTTTTAAGTGTACATGGAGCATTCTTAAGAATAGCGGCTATTAATAAGTAAGTTTGAACTCACATGAAATAAATGAACAATTTACAATTACTACGCATTTCCTATAATAGCTGAAAGAAAAGGATTAACTTCATAAAATAAAACAGTTTTGAGGAATTTTATTGTTTGCGAGAAGCCAAATATACGTTTTAAACAATAATAAAGTTTAATTGTTATCAAAGATTTTATGTGATATTTAACTTTTTATTTGGAGAAATTTTTACTTGAAAACATTTCCAACAAAAATAAATATGTTTACACTTTTACATAAAACGTCACCAAAAGATTTTATAAATCTTTATTGACTGTTTTCAAAAATAATATTTTTTTCTTACATTCTCAAAAAAATTCTCAACCATTAACTTGTGAAAAAACCATTGTAAGTTTAATGACACTTGTGGAACAAAATTAAATACTATAGTGTAAAAACAACATTGAGTAATGAAAATTATTTTTATAGTCACTTTGGTTCGACAGTGATCATAATATTTATTACCAATAAGGTATACTACAAATAAAGTGTACTGGAAAGTAACAAAAGTTGGTGAACTGTTGGTGCAGATGTAACAAACAACAGTTGGTGAACATTCATAGAAATACATAAATACTTCTATGGTCTGTAAATTATGTTGAGTTAATTAAAAAATATATATTAAAAATGATTTAATTTATTTTCAGGTAATAAGGTTAATTTACCAAATTATAAAAAGGAATTAAATTACTTTTGGAATAGTCCTTCCTAGACTATGACCTAATGATGTTCTTTGCAATTTTTATTTTTGAATTAAATGGTACCATTCGAAAATCAGTTATAGTTCACGTAGAAGCATTTCAAATTTATAAATTACATCATTCTGAAGCGTGGGACATTACTATAAAAGACATGCGTTCTGTCATATCTTTTACGAAAACATAAAAATGAGAAATTAAGATTGCCTATTGTTTATGCTTAGAGACTCATGAATGAAAAAACGTAAATTTCATGGTTATGATTATGAAAAAACGATATGAATAAATAAACAACTATGCACAGAAATCTTTCTTATATCAATGAGTTTTTGAAAACCATATACATCTAATAGAGAAATATGTTATTCTTTACGTTTGATTCTCAATAAAAATCATTATGTTAATTAAAAAAATTAGAAAATGAATATTCTAAAAGTAAGTAAATTCCTAATTTTGTTTGAATGATTATTGGGTTTATTTAAGAGGGATATTTTGAAATTTTATGATGCATATCAAATACCTAAGACGTTTTTTCGAATAAAGGATCTGTCCAAGTTTGTGCCTGAAACTATTTCTCATGATTTGTAAGCTATTCTGCAAATATTATAATACATTTTGTTAGCTACTCTTATATCTTTATGGGACTTTCAGCCTTGTTTTGCCGTAAGAAAAAAATTGTAAAAATAGTTTGAAATATTTATCTAAAATAGTAGGATTGTCCTCAAAAATTGAAGCTATGAGAGTTAATGGAAAAATAGAAAGAAAATGTAATTCAGCATGCATTGCATTGTACAAATTACATTTAAAATCACAATTAATTTTTAAAAAAAATGTGAAGTATATTTAACTGAGAATGACATTAAATAAAATTTTGCTCATCTTGTACAGGAAGAAAGTTTATGAATGAAATGTACTCAAAACCAACTAACGTGCTAATCTCATTTTTCATGAGCTTGAATTAATTATATTTTAAAAGAAATATATTAATATATTTTATATTCATGCCCATATAATAATTTAAAATTTCTTTTTTATTCATTAGTATTGAAAGGAATACAACTCTTTTGAATTTAAAATATTTTAGAACGATTAATTTCACCAATTGATTTAAAATATATTAATATTTAGAATAAAACATTATAAATGTGATCTTAAATTATTAAAATGAAATATATGAAAAAAAATTAAATTAGTCAGCTATTCAAAGCGAAAAATAATTTAATAGGGAATAAGTTTGTATTTTTTTAAAATTAAAATATTAAAAGCACATGACTTGATAAATTAATAAACACAAAATTATTATTCAATTTCTATTCCCAAATTCATTGAAAAATTGTCCGAAACTTTAAAGTTGATTTCTGTTAGTAAAGCGTTCTTTTTCGTTTGCTCATTTTTTTTCAAATTATTTTTTTTCAGTTTCAAAAATTGTTGCAGGCATTTATAGAAACAGCTATAAATGCCTGCAACAATTTTTTGCTATTTATTTACAGAATAATTTCTATTTTATTTAACAGAATTATTTTGTGCAACTTTAGTGAAGTATAATGTCAATATCAAATATATGTAAATATTAAAAAAAGTTATTAACATTTTCTTGTAAATAATATCATTGCTCATGCATCTAAGAATTCTTTTCCTTATTCACAACTTTTCTTGGTTTTGCAGTCTTCATTCAATCATATCAATTTGCTACTTCTATAGCTTTTAATACTATAGCTAGTTACTTCCATAGCTCATCGCTTCCAAACGAAATCTTCAAAAGAAAACATAGACTTAACATATAATATTCCATTAATATTTTTTATCTACAACTACATTTGAATCAAATGATCATAAATTTTGTAATTACCTTTTTTAGACTGTCTTAAATTTTTTCTTACTTTATATAATTTTAGTGAAGCTACTTTCTAATCTTCCCATCTTTCCTGATGTCACATGATGCTATTTTAAACCTAATCAAAGCACAAAGTATCCTTTTACATCTCTAAGAAGAGTTTTCAGAAAAAAATATTTAAGAGCCGCTTTGACCTGGTTTGTTAGGGCGTCGTAATCGTTACCGGAAGGCATAGGTTCGAATCCCGGTTTATCTAAAGACCAGTCATGTTCACTAATGGCGATAGATACACGTAAAATATGTCGTGGTCGCAATGTCCTCCATGTTCCCATTCCAAATTAATACCTCTGGGGCTGTTAGGATTCAGGCCCGGGGCTTTCTCTGGCCTCTTATATCTAAATTGAAAGACTCAAATGGTGCTGCCATCTATCAGCAAACATAGTTGTTTCACCCTCGTAACGGTATTAACTGAGCCTCTTAAATTTCCCAAGCATATGTCTTTCACTGAGAAAAATACTTTGAGATAAAGGAAAAACTTTCAGAATTAAATTGATTTAATAATACAATATCGATAACTACAATAGACATTAAAATAATTTAATATAAAACGAAATTTAGCTAATACAACAATTAATAGAATGAATGAGCTATTAATTTTGATAAAAAGCTTTCAGTTTTAAAATTTAGAACTAAATAGAAAAAAAATCGATTTGAATTTAAATTTGAGTTCGAAAAAATTATTTGCCATTTTCAGTTATATATAATGAAAAATGATGAATAATTTGAGAAAAATTTAGATTTTTTTAAAAGAAACATGAAAAATGTTACTGTAATTTATGCACACATAATGAAAACGAAACTGATAAAACAAAATTTGTTAACGTACATAACAATTTTGAATATTTCAAAAAAAGAAAAAAAAATTTTTAAGAGTATAATTCATATTTTTAAAAGAAAAAGACGATGAAAGCAAAATGATATATTTACATTTCTTCCATAAACAATGTCTTAAAACAGATCTCTTAAAATAGCACTACTGATCAGATAAAACATTTCCATTAAACAAAGCAAAATAAATAAAAACTCATGAAAGTACTAAAAAAAAAATTGTAAATAAAACAGTAATAGAGTAGAAAGCTTATTAGCCTAAGATTTACACAACGTTGATTTTCAATTGTTTTCAAAAATAGACGATATTTTATTTTCCCTATTTTGAAAAAAAAAATACTTGTCTCGTTTTATAATAATAATTCATCTTAATGCAATTATTATTCTGAGATACGTATCTGAATAAGAATAAGTAAATTTATAAATATGGATTTCACTTATATAGAGTAAATTCTCCTAAAAAGCGAATAAAAATGTAGTGGTTGAGAAACAAGCGAATATAAATGTCAGTAATTAATGAAAATACATTAAGGAAGAAATTAGAAGAATAATAAATCTTTTTCAACCATGAAATGTTTATAATTTTCTTGATATGTATAAAATGATTAGATTAATTAAATAATTAAATGTTTATATATTAATAGCAGGACAAATCTGCCAAAAAACATGGAGGCATAGCTTTAATTAAAAAAGGAATTTTATATTTTCGGAATAAAATTGGGATTTAGAAACAACTTGGGCATTTTTATTTTTATAAAATATTTAATATTTAACACAGCCTTGATCAAACGCTGTTTTGTCCCAGAAAATGAAGTTTCACGTATAGATCAGCTAAAAACAAAATAAATGAGATTCAAAGATCTGAAAAAAATTCCGTCAAGCTATGAAATTGTTAAGTATTGAAGAAAGAGTTAATTTCTTCCGCGTTCCATTTTCGATTGACGGCATATAGTGAAAAACGAAAACACGTTCTCAACTTAACACCATTCAAAAATTTAGTGAACAAATGGAATAAGTATTTTATTTATATAAATGTACAGAAAATGTATGATTGTAGAAACAAAATGTATGAGAAAGTTGCTCTCTTATATTTTCGTAATCTTTCCTTTAAATATGATTTTTTTATAAAAAAATACTTAAAAAATATTACTATTAATTTGACACTTAATATTAATCAGAAAACACATTTTCATTAATACAAGAATATATGTATCCAAGATTTTTATAGTGATAGTTAAGAAAAACATAATTCACATGGTATTTGGTTTTGTTAAGTTCCAGATTCTCATTTAATTAAAAATATCACGAAAATTTACTGATTTCAACTACAATTTCAGAGAATTTACAAATATGTAATTTAAAATTTAAACTCAAATTGAATTAATGACAGTGAAAATTATGCAATAAAATACTTTATACAAAGTTAATGTAAAATGAACTTAATTAGATAGTAAGAACTTTATTATTAATTTAAAAGTAGATCTAGAATTCTTAATTATATACTAAAATAAATATTTCATAGAATCCAGTGAAATAAGAAGAATGTTATTTTCATTAGTTAATTTTTATAATTTTACAAACTTTAAATAAAACATGTTCTGTAGTTTTATCAATCCTTATGAAACACCTATATTAGTATTCAAATTAGAAATTTAAAGAGACACTGGAATTTAAAAATTAGATCTTTTCAGATTGTTCTGATGCCTAAAATATTGCTATATCTAGTTTAAGGATATCAAGACATGTAATATTCTGAATAATTTTTAAAACAATTATTTATTTTAAGTGATGTTTAGAATTTAAATAATAAATATTTTACACTTGAAAATTTTAAATATTACATTGTAATAATCATCGTGCAACGTTTTTGAATCTTGATATAAAAAAAAATTTTATATGCGCTGACATTTCACAAAGTTAAAATGTGTGATATTTTACTTAAAAGACAACAATTATTAAAAAAAACATTTTTAAAAAATAATCAAATTGCTATTTTGCAAACATGCTCTGTCACACATCATGCTTAATAAAGACAATTTAGTATGCATTTAAATAACTTTTTTGTGTGATTTTTAATATTACAACATTTAAATATTTTACTTTTGAATCCATTAAAATGTTTCACAAGCAAACATTTCTCTTACATTTACCCTAATTATTCATTTTTTTATATTTTACAGACATTTACCTTTTGTAATGTACATAGCTATCTATATATATATGATAGAAAATAGCTTTATTTTCAAAACATTGCTCATTAAATAAAAGCATAGTTTTATTAAACCAAAATAAAAAACACAGCATTAAAAAAAACCAAAGTCTTTTGAAAAATAAATAAAATGCTTGTATTAGACAAAATGAATAGAAAAATAAACTGTAGGAAAAATATTCTTGTAAACATAAAAATTTTAATAAAGTTTTCAAATTAATTTGAAACAAAAATATTTAAAGAATGAAGAAATTTAAAACAAATGGTATATGAAAACTGACGTAAAAAGCTTTCTCTGTAGAAGTACATATACATAATTAACAGCTCCAAAAGTACAGCTGGTTTTATATTTTTCTGGAGATTTATATATCATTTACAAAATACATTAAATTTTTGATAACCTTGTTGTATTTTTTAAACATTTTCACTCCATTTTTAGTGTTATTTAGATTATTTATTTTAAATTATTAATTTTCTTATAACCTAAAATTATGCCAAATATACTCAAAATTTTGCTGTTGAAACTGGAATGCTGTGAAAGATATTAGGTAAAAATCAACACTTTTAACAAAATCGTTTTAAATTAATAGTAAAATTTTCATAAGATAATTATATCAAGTAGCTTTAATTATCATTGATTCGAATTGCAAATCTTTTCAGTGATTTCTAAGATGAAAAATATATTTATTCTTAACTGAAAATATTCATGACTTACCATGTTTACAAAATAAATATTATTAATTCAACTACATAAATTTCTACAAAATGAAAAGTTTAAGCATTCAAAGGAAACGTTTCCAAGAATAAAATTCATTGTAGCTTTGTTGTTTTCTTTTAATTTATACTATAGTTTTTTTTTATAATAGTAAAAAGAATATTAAATTTAATACTTAAAATAAACTTACCAAGATTTATAATTTTTGTAGTTCTTGGAAATAATATTGAAATAGAAATGATGAATTATTGCTCAAAAAAATATTTAAAAATTCCTTAATCCATTTAAAGTTTGAAATATTTCAAGTTAGAGCAGATATATTGCGGAAAAGGATTTTTAGTCGTTGTTCTCTTTATGAAATCATCAGTTTAAAAGAACTTCTCTTAAAGGTTCAGATGTCGGAAACACATTCGCATATGTCCTTTACCTGTACTTCACTTACATTTTTATTTTTTTTTATGATCGAGTATTGCGTCTTCTTAAGTAAAATTTTCCCCTCCCGCGCCAACTTTAAGGAGATAGTGAAGTATTTTTATGGCTGGTTCGGTACGGAATGGATTTTTATTTATTTGATTTGAGTGATAATTCCTTGGTGAGATGAGTCGTTCATCACTATTTTACACCAGCGGTATTTCTATTTTATTCTTCTGTGCGTTTATGCTTTTTCTTTTCGATTTAGATAATGAATTCAGTATCTTAACCATTAATTTTGATAACGATATTTTAATATGAGTCTTTGTTGATAAAAATGTTTAAAAAATTATTATTTCCTGATTTGAAAGTTTTATGACTCCAAATTGACAATAAAGAACACAAATCATCAACAGATGGCGCTAACAGTAGCGAGAGTTACGTGGAAATACTGTATACACGTGTTCATATAATATAATTCGGTTACTTATATATATTTGTATATGTTTATTTTTAGATTTCGATTCTTTTATCTTTCTGTTCGAAAAATTTCATTGGTTCTTTTACACCTAAAAAGAGAGTATTCACTTTCACATTAGACTCAAAATGACCAAGTGTGACATCGTACTATTCAGAATAAAAAGCATACGGTTCGAACCCAGAAATCGTTAAATAACGGTTGATAACCATCAAAAATCGTGCTTCTGCATTTCGCATGCATATATATGTATGTAATTTTCATTTGTTATTTAGTTAGTTTTCGAATGTTCTCTTTTGGGGCAAATTTTTCATGAAGATTACTGTAAAAGTGGTCTCTTGAAATTTTACGAACCTACCATTTCTGCAAACAGACACGTCAGAATGGTTGCTTGAAAGTTTTTCGAGTTTTTCTTCTTGTAACACCTGAATATGACCCAATAACTTAGGAAAATTTTCACAAAGGCTGTTATATAATAAATTTAAATACTTTAAAGTAGCATTAGTCTGTCAAAATTTATTTCGCGATATCTAATCTTTTGGATCACTTTGCACTCAAAATGATCCAATAGATATCGCGAAATAAAAACTATTATATATTTAAAATATTCGGTTCAAAGTCAAGAAGGTTTGGGATTATTTAATTACTCTGTTAAGTTTATAATTACAATACCAAAATTGGTTGAAATAAGGTTATACATTAAAATCAACAAAAACATTCAAGTAAAATTATGAAATAAAATAATTTTTATGGCCTTCTGGTTGTATAAAAGCTTATTTTATTTATTAAAGTCATTAGTTTTTTAGAAAATAAAATTTCCTCATTATACCTGTGAAATTAAATTTGTCACTGTACAATAAATCTACTCTGTTAAATTAATCATTGTAATATTTTTAAACTTAAAGGTTTTTGGTTGAAAAATAAAAGATAAACACGAAATGGCTATTTTATGCCATCTGATCGCAACCTACCACTTTCCGGATCGACTTTTCAAAAGTAAGTGAAAATCGTATTCAAACACATCAAAAAATTAACTACGACCCTGACCGAGATAAATTAGAAAATATAGAAACGCATCATCCTGTTGTTAGCAGTGGTTTTGACAGAAGCCAAGAATTATAATTCGAAATACGAAGTTCTATTACTAGCTCAGGTAAGACTTTTTTTTTTAAATACTCTTTACTGTTGGATTATAATGCTTTCTTGAAATATTCTTTTGAAGCTTATTTTCTGGTTTAATTTTTCAGCTATTTTTTGTGAAGATTTTTATCTGTAACTAGTCTTTTAACGCTAATTAGATAGAAATATCTAAAACTTGCATTTTCCCTACTGTTATAGCTGTGGATGAACCCTAATAATCTCTGTTCAATTGTAAACTTTGGATTAATTTTCTGTCGTTTTTGAACAACGAAAGATGGGTACTGAGCTATCATTTTCCTCATGCATGTTTAACAGGAGGAATATTTGAGAAAATTTCTACCATTGCAAAAACCTAAGTATGGACTACTATCAATGAAAGTCCGTTTTTGAAGGCAATAATATGAGAGAAATATTAAGTGTTCTATAAACGGTATTATAAATTGCTGGCTTTTACAAAATCCCTTTTCATCACAATATCTCAAACAAAACAGCTAATATATTCTTAATATGTGGGTCTAATAAATACACACCTCTGTATTTTGTTTAATTTTTACCTTTATATATCCACTTTTAATGGGGTTGAATAAAATAAAAATTGAAAATGGCAAAAACAATTATCATTCCGATTCAAAAAATTACTTTTTTGCCTAGTTAAATACCTTTAAAATGCGCCATCTTAACTAATCAAATAAGTATGTGGTCCATATATATTTTATATCATCACCAAATAGTTGTCTCATTTATTTCTGAAGTTAGTAAGAGTTTACTATATATATATATATATATATATATATATATATATATATATATATACACACGAAAAATGGCACCGCTGGTGTATCATGCCAATTTTTGATCTTGGTGATATTCTCCAAGAATATCACCAAGAATATCTTTCCTTGTTTATCTGGCAACCCTTTTTTATTTTCAAATCTTAAAATTTCTAAAATATATATTTAAGCTTTCTATTATCATATTTACATTTATTATTTAAGTGCATAAACTTTTTTTCGGGAATTTATTACGCCAGAATTACGATTTTTTCGCGGCATTATATCACAATTATGTCATCTTGGCTATATGTCTTCGTTGCCAAAACAAATTCATAACTCGGCTTGATGGATTATACGGCAACTGTGCCCTAAAAATTCATATAATTTAATAGTTTGACCTTAAATCATCAACAATAAGCAAAACAATTAAGGCAAGCAACTTTAGTTTCACCTCACGCTACTCGAAACAATTTAAAAATGTGATATGCACGTGCAAGGAAGATTTGTGCACGTGATTATAATGTCCTGTATCAAAACATGAAAATTTCGTCAACCATGTTGTTTCTTTAGTGACAGTTTGTAATGTTTTTTATGCTAATTTCTTTCTTCACTCGCCATGTTCTTATGAATGCGATCGAACTTTATCGTTTTTTATGTTCATCAGAGTATAAAAGATAAAAATGCCCATAAACTAATATTCAACCAAAGCACAAGAGTATTTAAAAAAAATAGTAAAACATGAAAATTCTCGTAATGTTAATTTTGTATGGCATGAAAACAGATGAGTTCCAAAATATATTGAATGCATGGTTCTATTTTTAATAATATAGTGTAAATAATTATATATTTGAATTTAATAATCTTATGCATATTTTCAAATCATAAATAACAATAGATATCATAATGACAATTAATGAGAAATACAAACTCATTTCTAGCAATGAAACAAAAAGTAATATAATAATTATACATAATATAATACAATTTTACTTTCCAGTTAAATGATAACTGCTTCGAATTGTGAAATTTTTTATTAGAGAAAATATATATATATATATATATATATATATATATATATATATATATATAATACCTTTACTACATTTATCTTGTTATATATAAATTGATTAAAAATTCAAAGTTTATCATAAGACATAAAAAAAAAATTCTATTATACTATAGTACTGAATAATTCATTTATATTTAAAACTAAAATCAAGAAAAGTTTAACAAATTTATGAATATTTTTAAAATAAAATATTACACATACACACACAAATTAGCAATGTTTAAATTGCTTATGATAGGTAATAATACAAAAGAAATAGACTGCAATTAACAACTATTATTGTCGGAAATATTATATCAATTTACTTAAAGATTAACGTATTTTAAGCAAAACTCTTTTATGAACCGTAACATTACGTTTAGCAATACCAAATGGTAAATGTGGATTCATTCACAATAGTATGGTTATTTTGATCTTCCTTTTAATATATTGTCTGTCTGGAATTGACGTCACAAATGACAACAGCAACATCGAAAGTCTGAAAAGTAAAATCTACATATACAGTTAAAATAAAACTAGTTTAAATTAAGAATTAAAGAAGCTTTAATTTGCATTTCTAGAGTCGTAAGAAACAAAAATATATCCGAAATGTTAATCGAATTAAGGCATTCGTACCATGTTTGGGATATGTTTCAAAATGTGGCCATGATTTAAATTTAATCCATACTGAATTGAAGGTCCAGTGGATAAAAACTACATTAGAATTAACATACTTATATTATAAATTTGGTATAAATGTTAATAATACAATGCTAATCCAGTTTTAAAGAATGTTGGTTAGTTTAACCACATTTGTAATCGTTTAAATATGCAAATTAAATGACTAATGAAGAGCATTTTTATTCAACAATTGTTGGTCGACTTATAGCATGCTAAATCATTTGTTTCATTTTTTTTTTTTTTTTTTTTTTTTTTTTTTGCTGAATTGAATGTATTTTGTGGACTTATTCTAATGGAATATCTTATAATCAAAACTTAATTACTTAAAGAGTATGATTAAAAATTTTTACTGAAAAAATAATATTATCATATAAATTAAAATGAATATAAAATATATTATTTTACGATAATTACAAATAAATCCGTATGTACATTATTGTTTTATGACAGATATTTAATCTTTAAAAAAAGGGGTAAATTTAAAACTGCTTTTATATTAATCTTAAATCATCTTTTAACATGTAAATATGACCCACTCTTAACGAATTCCCTTGATAAATAGATACCAATTATCAAAAAGATAAAACTCGGAATTGTATCAAGTTTTCTTTGTGTTGGAGGAGACATAAAAGTTGTTTTTAATCTTTTAAAATCTACTTATTTCTTTGTTTCTTTTACGACGAGATTATTCTAATAAAAATGAGTAAATTCATTCAGTCAGCAACATTGTGATTGTTTTGAAAGTCATGATATAACAGCACTCAGAACTTTAAAGTAATATCAATAATAATAACAGAGTTTAATGAATAATAAATCAGTAAGTTCAATGTTTCATAACAATGTTAAAACTAAATAATCATTATTGTTTACGTATTGTATTATAATCACTCAGAACTTTGAAATAATAGCAATAATAATAATAAGAGCTCAATGAATAATAAATCAGTACGTTTCATGAATCAGTAACTTTTTCCATAACAATGTTAAAACCAAATAATCTTTATTGTTTCAATATTGTATTATAATCACTAAGTATAAACTATAAAGTTTAATTAAATGAGAATTTTGAATTAGATTTATGATACATCAAAGTTCGAATCATTATTACCGAATTTCGAACACTAGGTGAATACATAAAACGAAATACATTAGAGTTAATTTATTAAACTACTTAAAATTTATCAACAAAATATGATAAATGAAACTAAAAATAATTCTTTGACATACATAAAATTGAATTGTAACATTATCATTTTTATAGTCTTATTCGGCATCTTAAATATCTCAATATAGTTCTTCAAAAAAAAGGAAATTAACGATTCTATAAGAATTTTCTTAAGTTCTGAAATTGTTAAAGAAGTTCGTGTAACAACCATAACTCATATGTTGAGAAATTCATTTTATAAAAATGTAATGTAAAAATACTTGCATAATATTTTTCGTAAAAATAGGCAAAATTAAAGAAGCTGCAATAACTTCAATGAATGATAAATTTTATAAAAGAAAATTGTTTGGAGAAAAATTTAATGTTCGGTAAGAAAAATACATATTTCTAGGAAATGTATTCAAATTAAGCAATATTAATACATTCTGCAACAGTTTTGTTGAAAATTGTTTATTTTTTTATTTATTATACCATAAAATCTATAATCTCTTTTCATGATGATGTAACTGTTTTTACTTCGCATATGACTAAAAAGTTATTCAAAATGGAGACTTTAATGCTAGAATAATCATGTTAAAGCATTCTGTCAGATAGCATTTTTGAAATCAACTTTCAAATGTAAACATGATGAATGAATGTCGTTTCTAGACATCACTTTAACTAGAAATATATATTCTTAAAACCAAATATATATTTTAAAATGCTCCTTTTAAAACAATTTTATATAGAATAAAAAAATTATTAAAAGCAATATATTTCAAAAGGGAAAAATGATTTTCATTATTTTCAATTTGGTTGCACTGAAAATAATTTGTCTATTTATGTTATAAATATTAAATTCTAAAAATGCAAAACAAATATATCTTAATGAGTATCATTATATGAAATTTACATCAACATAAACATAATATAATAAAATATACATATGTGTGTCATAAAAACAAAGATATTTAACTGACGAATTCTGTTCACATTATACGATCAATTATGAATTTTTTATTCTTTTTTGATTGTAAATCATATTTTATAACGGAAAAGTTTATTATTTTGCTCATAATAAACATATTAGTGTAATATGTATTAAATAATTGGTTTTTATCTTCAATGAACAATAAGGTTATTCAATAATTTTTAAAATTTCTTATCATATATGAAATTAATCCAATATTTATGAAGCAAAATGTTCTTAAAGGAAACAAAATAATTGTAAGTCAATTCATTAGTTTGAGAAAATGAGTAGTTATGTGTTATATTTTAAAACACTGATTCTGATAAATGCTAAAATAAATATTAGTTTTCAATTAATATAAAGTATTTATTTAAAAATAAGTGAAGAAAGACTCTAGAAAAACGGTTGTCTGTCACTAATGCGAAAGCTGTTTTGTATTTGTCTCTATATTATATTCAGAGACCTTTATAGTTAAAGTAATTTATAACTATCCCTATTAAACTCAAACGAAAACTAAATATCAAATATACTATTTGTTTTGATTAATCTAATAAATGTCTACTACGAGCTTAGTACAATAAAATTAAGAACAGAATTATTTTTTTAAATTTTTATCTGAGTTCAAACAATATTAAATTGTTAATTGTAAAAATAATTTTCTTTTTATTACGAACAAAAAAACTATAATTTTAAATATATAATAAAAAAAAGGAAATTAAAAACAATGATAAAGAAACAACCAAGCGTAACATAATATACTAAAAGTAATTTTTTCAGGTTAACTTTGTCAAATTTATTTTTTAATCAAAAACAGTAAAACAAAATGAGTTACCGTCTTTATGCATAAAAAATATTCTGTTATTCATCTATATTTTGACATTTGATACCAAATGAATGCATCAAATATGGTTCTAAAGAAGAATAAGACATGAAAATTGATATTTTTCATTGTTTTAACCAGACAACAATAGGTTGATGCACTTTTCGTAAACGAGTGTGTTAAGCTATCTTCAAGAATAATTCATTGATTTGAGGTAAGCATAGCAAGATTCCATTGATGCTTTATAGACGCAAAAAATATTGGTTTATAAATTAGAAGAAATGAAATCACATGCACGCACATATTGTCTTGGAATCTGTCTGGGTATAGGAACAGATTTACATGTTAATAAAGTACGAGCGCTGATCAAGCTATATTCCATGTAGAAGCACTAAATGTTTAGCAATATTTCTTGATGATATAAATAATCTCTGTATCATACCATTGTTAAGGAATATGGATATTATAAGTAAATTCTTCATACAACAAATGATGATACGAAACCTTACAGAGTTCGATAGTAAAAGGGTTGTAACCCAATTTTGAAGGTGAATAATTCATTACCTCAGTTTCTATGCTTTGTTTGTATAAAACATACTTGTTTCAGATTCTTAAAAAATGTGGTTGCATTGAATTCTTTTCCCAGGATTTTAAATCAATTATTAATTATTGTTGTAGTTAACTACAAATTATTATCATAAGATACTTTATAATAACTTAATAATAAAATATCTTATAACACACTATAAATTAACTATTAATTTATGACAATATAAATTATATTATAAATATAATTATAAATCAGTAATATAAAAACTTAAACAATCAATACAATAAATGCAAAAGAACGAAAATTATTTATTCGCCCCTTTATTCTTTCCTTATTTTTTCAAATTATTTTCTAATATTACAACCATTTTAAAATATGTTAATTATTCCTTTGTAAATTTTATTTGTTGTTAAAAATAAAAATTTAAATAATTTCTTAACATAATTCATCACTAATTTCAAGTTTATTTTTAAATAATTATTAAAATAATTATGAAGAGAAAAATAATTTGTACTTGTAATTTTTTGCAATAAGAAGAAATTTTGTGTACTTAGAAAAAATTTGCGCTAGCATAATAAATGCTGAAAACTGTACAAAAAGATTTCATCAAACATGAATTATTCAGATTTCTTTTTTTAATTTTAAAAGCAACGATTTACATATCTCCAATAGATTACACCAGATTTTGCCAGAATTGCAATTTTTTTTAATGTTCTGTTATGATTTTCTTTTAAGACTTGAAAAATAAAAGATATCATATCTTAAGAATAACATTATACATGATAAAAAGTATATTTTATTAATATTTCTTAATAATTCAAAATAAAAAACTGCGCAGGAAATTTTATGCGATGTTTTATCACTGACATTTTATCAAAACAAGTTTAAGCAAGCTGTTAATATTTCTCAGAAGTTAATCTTTATTTAATTTATATCTTCTAAACATTATTTTATAATTCACTTTTTTATTATTAAAATATTAAAACAAATCTTTCTACGGATGTGATATACTTTCCAAAACACATCTTTTCAATAAAATGATATTGTTTGATTATTAAACTGAATTAAGAATTTTAAACATTTTATTATAATTAAATTACAGATAATATAATACAAAAAAACATATATATATTTGTCATATACCCTAAAACAGAAGCAAGAGTTTTCGCTATTTTTATAACATTTTTTTATATATTATTATTATTTGAAAATTCCATCTGATTTGTTATCCATTGATTATTTCATTTGCATTTAATTTGCATCACTTTTGTATACTTAGAAAAATTCAGTTAAATCAGTATTTTTAATTTGAAAAATTTAGAAACATTTAAAATTAGGTCAGAAAATTGTCTTGTAGCAATTTTAAAGCAATTGTACTAAATAAGTTACGCTTTTCTAATCAAAAGATTATGATTATATATAATGCGTTAATATAATTTACTCTTGACATATATTGTATAACACTGACTTATTCTGAAGACTCAAAAAGCACGCTAGTTATAAAATTTAAAAACATAATTAACTTTTCTATTTTAAAATATCACTTACCTTCAAAATAGGATAAATCATTAAGAAATAGTAAAATATCCATTCTTATGAAAATTGTGATCATGTTTATTTCTCGTTAGAAATTCACTTTCAATTTAGTTGATTGTTCTATACCATTTTTCATTTTAAAATTTAAATTTAACTTTTAATATTGGTAAAAGTTATAATATAAATTCTTGATGAACCTTTTTAATAAGAACTTGAAATCTATATTTTATAAGAAAAGTTTTAATTCATTGTCAAAAATTTTGCTTACACTGATTTCTTATAAAAATTAAAAAAAAAAAAAAAAAAAAAATGAAGTATAATAAATAAAAAAAAAACAATTGAATAACAATAAAAAATAAACTTTTAATAAAGCGTTTCAGAAACTTAATAAAGCAAAAAAGTTAAGAAAAAAACTTTTACGAACAAGATACTGTTTTAAAATAAAGCACTTCCATCATTTGTTTAGATAAATTAGTAAAAAATACATACTAATAATTCAAAAACATCCTTTTAAAAAATATATTCTTGACTACGAAACATTTCCTGCTTTCTTTCTATTTTAATAAAATTATAACTCA
The DNA here is from genome assembly GCA_026290005.1 of Latrodectus geometricus. Classification (NCBI taxonomy): domain Eukaryota; kingdom Metazoa; phylum Arthropoda; class Arachnida; order Araneae; family Theridiidae; genus Latrodectus; species Latrodectus geometricus. The sequence continues at coordinate 15,954 of JAPDSC010009140.1, read as the reverse complement.
CCTACATTCTAAAGTCAAACATGTAAATTCAAAATTCTTGTGTCGCGTTGCAAAGAAACAGCAAATGTATTCTTCCCGTAATTTTCAGCAGGTGAAATCGAACATGACATGTGGCGATTTTAGAGAACCGCTACTAAGCTGTCAAATTCCAGTAGCCCTAGTTGTCAGAACAGCTGACTCATCGCTCTCGCTTTTCTATTACAAAATCCCATGAATATAAGAGAATTATAACTAATTACGTTTTCCGTGAAACTTTATTCTGTTCTTACAGCAGCTGTTTCTTTTATTTTTACCGCAGTTTTGGAATAAATTACATGAAAGAAACGATTTTAATTAAGCCTCTAGTTTACAAGAAGTAAGAATAGATTTTGTTATTCCTTTTTTTTTTTCTGACTGTGTTATCCGGAACTTTTGCGATGTCATTTTCAATTTTTTTACCGTTTATATACAATAAAAATTTTATTCTATGAATAGATAACAAATTATTTAATTACCAGACTTGATGTAACAACGAAGTATCGTTTATTATTGTCATAAAAATGTTCGCTTTACGACTGCTAAAGGAAAAAAAATATGTTAGTCATTTATTAAAATTTCATGCAAGTCACATGCTAAAAAGATATTATTAAACTTATATCATATTTAATGCATAACAATGTATATCATTAAAGGTCGCACTATTGTTTATGAAGGACAATACTTAAATACATATTTAGAGAATTTATTTTTATGAAAAGTCTTTTATCAATTTCAAGAAAAAATTTATAAATAAGTAGAAGAACATCATTTTTTATAATTTATCATAAGATTTACTTTGTAATTTGATTGTTTAACAATTTTTTTACGATATTTCTGTTTCCCATTTCTCATTAACACTAAAGTTAATGTAATGGAGAAATACACTAAAACTAAAGCAATGAAAAGTAAAAATATTTAATTGCACTATATTTCCTCGATTTAATACATTAAATAAGTTATACAAGGTAATGCAAATAATGAACCGAAATCTGAAAATCGCCTAACTTGATCATTTCGTATTCCACCTATTTGTATAATTTATGATCAAACACTATGGGCAAACACTGAAATACGTATGCATATGATTTAGAAAGTCTCAGGTTTCTCAATCAATTTGTTTCGTAATCATTAATTCAATGATTCAAAAAGGATTTCGCCTTGGTTTTGATTGTAATGAATTGAATTTGTGACAGATACTACACACAAAATGATATTTAGCTAGTGTCTTGTAAAGAAATAATTGGATTGTTAAATTCTTATTACAAATGGAATCATATATTACACATTATTAGTAAAAAATAAAAATAGATTTTAGTAGTTCACATTTGAAGACAAGAATATTCTTTCATAAGCAACAATTATTTTTCTTATTTTAAAACAGCTAATTAACTAAATTTTAAAAGAATATGTTGTTGAATAAAAATGACTGAAAAAGTTCTTAGTTAAAAAGCATATAAATGACTTGTTTTCTGCATTATATCATAAATTGCACTAGGCTTAGGGCGTCATTAAATTACTGAAAACAACCAGAATACACAAATGACTTTTGATTAGCTGTGGTTGGAAAGTTCATTGAAAATTTTTATCATAGATTTTAAAATTGAAGGATTCGTTTCAGATTTTGTGTTTTTAGATTGATTCCTTAACCCAGGGGTCGCCAAACATTTTTGATCATCGCCCCCTATATGTTTTTCCGAAATCTCCATAGACCCCCACAAAAGTAATTTTCAGGTAATTAAAATAAAACTATATATTAGTCTAAATATTTAATAAATCAGAAACAGTAAGTAAAGTAGCTACAGATTTTTTACTTCTTAATGAGATGAGTGTGCCTGGTGTTTCTTGGCAAGGTTTGCTATATTGGGTTCGAAATCAGTCAATTTTAACCGTAAATCCCCTCGAAGCTCCACATTTAATTTATTTCTGTTTTTAGTTAAAATTGAATTAACGTGACTGAAATTGGCTTTAGCCATGTACGAACTTTGAAACGCCAGCATAAATGGCTGAGCCATTTCGTAAAGTTTCACATATTTTTGCTTTATATTTATATTAGTCCAAAATTTATGTATTGTCAAATTTTTAATAAGCGTTTTTGCCTCAAGATCGGACAACAGTTCAGCAAGCTCATCTTGTACGTTGATGTCGACGTTATCAATTTGAGCAGAAAATGGCGCAATAATGCAATCAGGGATGTCGATGTTTTCCAAGTCAACAAAGCGTAGTTTAAAATCGTCGTTTAATTTTTAAAGATGATTTGTATTAAGAACTGTTTTTCCTTCGAGTCCCAACAGACCCCCATTCCACCCCTTGGGTCAGATAGACCCCTACTGTTGTTAAATAGATCCCTAGGGGTCTATATAGACCACTTTGGTGACACCTGCCTTAACCATTAGCCAAATTGGACTTGGATGTTGATAGTGGTTCGGATTTCACTTTAGCCGTAGTTCTCGGTCTAATTAACCCTCCTGTGCAAAAAATAGTTGTTGAGCAACAAACAAATCAAATCATAATCATTAGTTTTTTTTTTTTTTTTTTTTTTTTTTAACTATTTTTAAACACCGATTACTTGTAATATTTTGACTTGAAATGCAATTTTGTATCGATTTACTTATTGAATCATTATATTTCAAATCAACTTTTTCCAAAAAGCTATTTTACATTTTTCATGTTTTGATGAATAAGCATATCGCAAATTTCTTCCAAAAAATAAAAAAACATTTAGGTATTCAGTCATACCTTGAAATATTTTTTCTTTAACATATATGTGTTAACCAGTCTACTATCTTGTTGCAACTTTCAAATGCATAAAATCTAGTTTTGAAAGTTATTTAGGAAAATCGATTGCCGCCATGATTAAGACATTTTTTGACATAAGACTGCTAAAAATATCTGTTTATTACATCCATGCTTACTAGCAAATTTTAATGAATACATTAAAAGTTCGCTTGTCATTGAATTTTACAGAAAATTTTTTTATTTTATTATTTTCTAATAAATATTTTATTTCTGTAGTTGAACTTAGCTTACTGAAATAATAAATATTTCGAGTAAATTTTTTATGGTACTGTAATCTTTTTTCTATGAAACACAGTCAAGGCAACTTATAAAATGAAATGTTACTCGTTTCCGGAATTGCTTGCAGACATACAATATTACAGATGCGTATCATAAATTTAGTTAAATATATCATTGTTTCTATGTTGAAAAGAATGGTTGCTTTTTTATTAAGCCACTGAAAAATTATTCTTTTTTTTATATATATCTTTAAGCTGAATATATAGGTGTGATCAAACAGACTTTGAATATCAAAGTGGTACTTTTTATAAATGACATCTATTCTCAATATTATGGAATCACATATGCAGTTGCTACAAATGTATACAGTTGCCATAAATTATCGGACTCATGAGTAAAGTTGACATAAAATTTCCTATTTTTTTATTTTGAAAAAGCTTCCAGAATCTTTATTTTTCAGAGTCACTGAACCATTTCACTTCTATGTGATTGACAAAAAGAAGAAACAGAAGTTATTCCATACACTTTTCTCAAAGTACGTGGAATAAAGATAACAAGAAGTTTTTATTCCCATTCAGCATTGCATTTATGGCAAGTAATCTTCCAAATTTTGGAAGAATAGAATATTTTTCTTGTTATTCAAGAAATCTTACACACATTTATCAGTAAAGTGTCAATAATGTCATAAAACTTCTTTGCTGTACAAAAAGTATTGATTGTAAGTTCAGATTATTGAAGCTTTTAGTCATTATAAATTTTACAGCATTTTGTCATCAGAACGGAATTTATGGTAATAATTTTGTTAGGAACGCTGATTTCATGTACAATTCGCAACATTCTTCTGTGCATTGTAATTTCCCCCCTAATTTATATATATATTTAGAGTATATTCTAACAGTATTTCTGCTTATATCCATCATTACCTCTCTTTTTGAACTCAAAATTTAAATTAAAAAAAGGGTAAAAATTTACTGTACGGTCACCCTTGAAGGCTTTTTCAAAAAGTCGCCAAAAATCTCGCCAATTTGCACAAGTGAGGTTAGAATCCCTCAAGCGAGGTTGCAATTGTTCGGAAATCCTCATCTGCAATGGGTCGGAATTGGTTGGGTTGTCAGAAAGTGTTACTTATCGCCAAATGTGGTTAATAGCGCAAAGGGTGACCGTAGTGTAAATCTTAGCCTTCAAACGAATGCGCACTGACGCCAGTATTTATAATTTGAGTCACCTAAAAGCAACAAAAACATTTGTTGTGTAATTGACCTAGAATAACAGATATTGTGCTTTATTAAACTGATAGATGTGAATTGTTGAAGAGTTTTTGGAGGATCTTCTCTTACATACTCGAAGATAAAATCGTTAAAAGAATAATTCCTTAACTGAAAAAATTTTCGAATATCATTTTAAACCTAAATATCCAATATAATGACAACATTCTGAATTATTAATTACGAAAAAGTTTACGAAAAATTAATCACCAAAAGTTTAAAATTAAATATATTTTAAGACTTTGAGCGCGTTTATTTGTGTGTGTGTGTAAGGAAAAGTTAATATAATGTAAGTATAAATAGAATACAAAGATTATTTTGTGTAAAACATTTTTGCTTGAAAGTAATTTGAAAAGAATGTGAAAAACAGATTGATTCTATCTTGATTAAAATTGATACCTTTTTGAAAAAATTTCATTCGCAATTGTTTATAATCTGTCATTACCTGCAAAAATTCCACACTTATTAAATTTAGACTTTTAAAATTTATAAAATTTAAAAAGTAACTGGTTATACTTATTTAAACTTCTTTTTAACATGTTAAAAAATATTAATACATGGTATTTGCTTACATGAAATTTTAGATACTATTTAGAAATTTAAAGCAAACTTTTCTACTCATCTAAGCTAAATTCTTTTGCTTTTAGCCGAACTGTTATTTTTTACTCGCGAGTTGTAATTTGATTTAGAACCGTAGTTCATATTATATATTATGCATCACAGTGATATTTTAACACCATTTTTCAGAAATAGGGCAAAACGATTTTCATTTCATCTAATGAATTATCCTTACTGATTTTCTTGAAGCCCATTAACTTACTGTCAATTCCTTCTTTATTCTCAATTTTTATTGTATTAATTTATTTTTATCGTGATTGTCATTAAAATCCATTCAAAACAGGATATTCTAAATCTCTGATTTTGCTTATTGAAAACGTTTAATATTTCTTTTCTGTTATTTTTGTTATATTAAAAACTAATTAGTGTGTATTTACACTGCATATTAAAATATTTTCCAAATAATTTTATATTGCAATTAAAATATAATGATGATTGAACTTTTTTGCAATGAAAATTTTATAATGTTCTTCAAAAAAAAAAAAAAAAAAAAAAAAAAAAATCAAAAATATTTATAAATGTTATAACATACATTACTGATCAACTCTACAAATATAGCTTTTTATCATTTTTTCATGTGAGTATCGATTTGAGAAAAACTTATACACATGCGCATTCAAATGAGGAAATTAATTACCAAGTTATTAACAAAAATTGGTTTTAATTAGATTTGAGCTAAGATTAAATCAAATACATTTAAAGGAATCTGAAGAAATTCCCACTAGCGTTTGATTAGTAAAAAAATATCTTGTTTAACCAGTGGTTACTACCAACTATAATTTTATGAGAAATGGATCACAGAGAAAGCATTTTTCGTTATTATTCTAAGAAAACAACGCTTTCAACTTGCCCATGAATTTTTTTAAGATTCAAAAATGTACCGCCTGTGGAGAGAAGACAGTTGGTAAAAGCTGAGTGTTCTTATATTAAAAAGATATTTGATTATATATCACATAGAATAATCGTGTCAATAGGGCTATGCAACTAAACATGTAAAAGCCCCAGGTTGTATCGCTCGTTATTTAAGGACATTTTGAGAATATTGAATATAGTACTGAGAACGAAGTTTTTATCTCAAAGCTTTAAAGGAAAAATTGCTCAGAAGTATGTTTAATAGTAAGTTAATAATAACACCATTAATAATCTTCCAATAAATATATTTTTATTGGAAATATATTTTTATTGGAACTTTCTTAATAAAGTAACGAAACTGATCTATTCCACTGTGGATAAAAAAAATCGAAATCTTGGTTGTTGGCACTACTGTAAATTGACACTCAAAACTACCAAAAAGAATTGTAATAGAACATACATTTTTGCCGATATATAACAATAGCAGGGTTACAACTAGGACTTGGATGGAATCTGAAGAAAGTAGTGGGGGACAATTTTTGAATGTTTGAAAGAAGTGAGCTTACAAAATTAACCTTTAAGAAGTCATTAATGGTAGAAATGAAACCAGAATTTAAAATTAAATTTACCTGGAACAAATTTGAAATTCTACAAAGAAAATATAGCAGCATTTATGAAAATTATTGGTGTATACCTTAGGGGTTATATTGATACTATGCTAATAGAGACAATCAGCTATAGAGGGATCTCTTGAAATCCCTCCATATCTTTGTAAAGGTCAGTTGGCAATGTTCTATGGTGAAATTCTACGAATTATTAATAAATATAGGACATAAGAATTTATCCGTTAGAAGTAAATGTTTTGCAAAAGAAAAAAAATGCTTTAAATATATAAAATAAATTAATGCATTTTTCTTACTGAAATTAATAACAAATAATGGAGATATAATAATATTCATTCATTACACCACAGAGCCATTACATTGGAGACCATTCGAATTGTCATGTGACCACTAGAACAAACAAATCAAGAAATGTTCTTCGGTATTCACTATATACATTATCATCTATATTGAGTTGTGATTCATTGATTTTTAATTAAGGCTTATCAGCAAGAGGGGTTTCTATGTGTTCAGCTTAAATTGGTAGCATGACTGATCAGATCGTACCCAATATCAATATGGTTATTGCTGACTCATATCCCTCTATGAAATACATCTTGCGCATGGGAGTAAACAACATAATTATTATTGGATAATTATTGAACGAACCTACCAATCTCAACAACGATTTTTTTATGATTTTCATTGAAAAAATTCTTATGGCTCTAATGATAGGTATTTTAAAAACAAAAAGCACAATTTTATACACACAAACTAGAAACATTTTATAATAGCTATTAAATTGTTATAATGCTTATTTATTTATTATTTTTTTTAATAAACATAAATAGAACAATTGTAACTAATCACTGAAACAAAGGAAAATGTTTGCAGACATGTCGATGGTAGTAAAGAAAAGCTGAAGAACATTTTATTCACGAGACAAAATGCCAACGATGTGGAACAACAAAAAAAGTTCGAGTTAGTCTGCCATTGTTATTAGCTAAGATTTATAACTGGGATTAAAGTATCCTAAAATATTTTATATATTATGAGACAATAGATTGATAATTTTATTGTAAAAAAAAGAAAGACGAAATGTTTTTCGTATAAATTTTTGCGATTGATTTGTTTTACTCACTATTGCACAATTTTTCATCAATTTTGAATTACACAATGGATTTGTAACATCATTTACCAATAAATAAAAAGTGAAGTGACCATTACGAGAGAAATAAAAAGTATCCAAATCCACACAACCTGTGATGCATTTATATTCTTTTCTCTGTTATGGATTACAAATTTGCTATAAGTTTAAGGAAGATAGACAGCCTTTTAAAATCTTATACACAATTGTATTTTTCTTGACATTTTTAATTGAATGATGAAGGGAAAAAAAAACCTAAATTCTCTTGAGTGTAACATTGTTTAAAAAAAAAATTAATTATTTAAATGTACAATGTGTAATTCAATTTATATTCACTATACATAATATAATAGTTGTATAATAAAGATGATTTTGAATATTTTAATACACCTCGTTTGTTTATTAGATAATTGAACTATGGGGTACTAATTAATAATACCAAACTTTTTCTCACTTAGAAAATTTTAACTGAGCTATGGTCGTAAGATTTTACTTCGAAACATCTAAATGTTGTGATTATTGTAATTCCTTTGAAATTTCAAACAATGAAAGGCTTCTTTATTTCAGTATTTTGAAAGATTATTGGTACATTTCAATGCAAATTTTTGTTTAAGAAGAAAACTATGGACAGAAAGATAACAACTTTCAAAACTCTTTATTTCCTTCATTACTTCCGATCAATGTTTTCGATCACTGCTTTAAAATTAGAATATATATATACATATATATATATATATAAATTATATTTCTGTCAAATATTCTACATCTCCTGAGGCTCATTAGCTTCACGCCGATTTCCTTTAAGATCAGTGAAATGAGGCATCATTTGCCGTAAGCAGTGATTGGGGTGGTGATCACATTTTTCCCTCACTGGATTGCTGGAGCTCCGTGGCTTGGGGACGTGTCCACGTTAATCTTTGACATCTAAAATCTTTCCTCTGATGTGGTGTGGATGTGTATACAGGAGGTTGCCAGCTCAGATGTGACCTCTTCACCTGATAATGGTTCAAAATTACGAAGCACTTAGTGATGTGCGAGTATTACAAACCGGTTAATCTTAAGTTTCAGCCCACGGCACCTCTGCACCGCTATGCTTGTATGTTTAAAATATTCTATAAAACTCTGAGAGATATTTTACAAGAACTTTTCATTATGCAAAAACATTAATAGATTTAATCCATGTTTCTTTTTTCTTTTGTAATGTACTAATATTTGCAACAGTAATCAATCATAAAAAAACTACTTACATTAACATCATCAACTCAGTTGTTTAATTTAAACTGTTTTAAGCGAAGAAACTGTTAATGCTTTTATGAAACGAATTTTTATTAATTGTTGTAGCAACAACTGATATTTTTTTGTTTTGCAAAGATAAGGAGAATTCATGTTATAAGTATAAATATCAACAACATAGAATCAAAGTGAATAGCTTGTGATAATAAATATATCTGCGAGAGACTAGCCACAAAACTGAATTCACGCAACAGTACATGTGCTTTTCAAATCAATATCGTACTTTTATTTTAATAAACACTGCCACGTGATTATCTCCTCATATTCATAGTATTTTGTGGCTGCATTTGTTTGCTTAGTGAGATTATAGGCCAATACATTTCAAACTTTATTTTGTTTCTGCTTATTATATTGTATTATTATTACAACCAACTTATTGTTTCTTAAGAAATGGAATTTTTCTGCACTAAGTCATTTGATTTTTTTCTCCTATTTGTGAGAATGGAAACATCGTTTATTTTTTAAATATACACAAATAATCCAGTTGTTGTAAATATTGCTTATAATCATAGTGTCTAGTGTATTATTTAGTTATAGTTTCAATGATTATACTTAATATACGAAAATACATCGCGAAAGTATTTAATTTAATATTTCCTTAGAAGTGTTGATCATCCATTTTAAGAGAAATAGAAATACACGATTAAATTCTTCTCTGTATATAAATTTTTATAAATAAATTTTGAGAAAAAATGCAGATTGCATAAAGACTTATTTAGTGCATTAATATATATTTTTAAAGCAGTCTATATAATGCCTACAAAATTAGCTGAGAGCAATCGCGCAGATATTTGTAGTATTTTGGGTACCCGCATGCTCATACAAGCACTGTAAACGTATCTTGAGTTCCGCAATCAATCGTTACACTTAATGACAAATGTTTTTGCTTAAAATGCTTGAAACCAAATTTGAATTGGTACTCATACTGTGCTTGAAAATTTCTGACATTAATCTGCTCCAATGACAACAAATTCAAAAATATTTAACAAATTTCTGAACCATTTTTCAAAATTCCGAACTGAATTTTTTTACAGAAGTCATGAGACTAAATAAAGTTAAGAGCATGAAAGGTGGAAAACTTTCTTTTTTTTATCAACATATTGGTTCATTCTAAAAATAAGCTTTCATCATCACTGACACATGATAGAACACGTATCATAAAAGAAAATTATGTTTGTTCTATAGCTTGTGGGTAGGACTTGAATGGTTACTTGAATTCAAGTTTTCACTCATTTCAATTTCGATTTTAGTTTTAAAGACTTCCTTTTAGAAAGTTCTGGTAACTATCATAAGCAGTCTCATTACTCAGAAATTATCATTCATAGTATCTTATTTATTCAAATTTGATCATAGATTTTCTGCTGCTTAACCAGATATACGGAAATCTGATGGCGTAGTTGTAGCGTTTCGCGTTCCCAACGGACAGGTCTCAGGTTCTATCCTCAGGTTGGACAAGATCAACTCAGTCTTTCATCTCTTCAATGAATCTATAAAACTGAGTACCAAGCATGCTTGGGAATTAAACACTGAGAGTTTCGTGTTGGGCTGACCACTTAACCGGGATAGCCTAGATCCGAATAAACACTTATCCAGGATAGCCTTCGGTCAAGAAAACTGTAGGTATCAAAAAAACAGTAGGAAGTAGGGATTGAAGGCTTTGGCTCCTGATGGGCTGTCGTACTACAGAGTTTAGTTTACTCAGATAAACACCATCTATTATATAGAAACTTTTCAGTGGCATTTTTCTTACAGAAATTCTCAAAATGTTTTACTACATAATGCCATACTTCCCTTCCATAATAAAACTGAATAAATCATTTTAGTTAAAATTTTTCTCTTATTGTCATTTTTTTTCTAAATTTCACTCATAAAGTAAAAATTATTTTGGGTTTATATATTTTAAAACGTATGCTTTAGACGCCCTTCACTTCTCACTGATGATGTAATTGGATTAATTATATAATTCTAGTTAATTGTGTTCTATGGCTGGGATATAATTTAGAAAGCTGCTCTCTCATATTTCCATTCATAAAACAAGCATTGTCGTAATATTTCATCCTAATAGCTGTAATATTCAGAGATGTGCAAAATCTGAGAAATGCAAAGACAAAACAATTGCATATTAAACTGATGAGTTTAATTTCTTTATTTAGTATCTCTTTCGGCATGGGCTTACTTAAGCAAATTCCCAACTTGTAACTTAAGAAACAAAACTGTACTTTGAAAGTATAATGAGAAATTATTTCTTTATCTTAAAGAAATTCATGTTAATAAAATATTCTCTCAGATTATTTATATATAGATCATTTTCCAGTATTTAAAATTTATCTTAAAATATATTAAAAAACTTACTCTTCACAAAAAAGTGTTCCTTAAAGAGATAACATTGCAAAGAGATAACTTTGCAATGTTATCTCTTTTAGGAACCCTCCATTTAGAAGGGAATTTTATATACAATTAATAATATAAATAAATAAAATAATAAGAATTCGTAAATAATATAAAATCCTAAATATAAATATCCTTTTAAGAGGATTATTGTCGGGGTATAAAAGGTATTTACTCTGACAGATGACGTAATTTTTAATGGGAAATATTATTAAAGAATATACATTTTAGATAATAATTATTTTTTAGTTTATAATATGTATTGAAAGCTAATTGCATTAAAAGTCAATTCCAATAAAGTCTTAAGCTTTTTATATTAAACGCAGTTCGATTCCATAGCCAATGCACAGGTCTCAAGCTTAAGTCTAATTACGCTTAAGTCTGGGAGGCAAGGAAAGACATCTGCTCGTAATATTGAAATTCTCTGTTTATATAAATCTGTGTTTGAGAAATATTATGATCATTCGGATTAATTTTGAAAAATTAATTTATAATTTTCCATGTTTTATATTTTATGGATTCAATAATTTGTTCACCAGTCATGCTAGTAAAATGTAATGTTGTATTGCTTTTAAGAATTATCTCACATTACTTGAAGAAATAAAATTTTTATTATTTTATCAAAATTCTACAAAATTCTATTATGTATTTTTTTATATAATCCTCAAATTATTTTTTACCATATATAGATCGCCTTCCAATATTTATAATTTATGAGTAATATTGAAACACATTGACAAGCTTTATCTTCTTTTTCGGCGTCATGCTTTCTCTAGAGACTACATTATTGAAAACAATCTAAAAACATTTAAAAAGAGATTACATTGTTCAGCTGTGATATAAAATGGCAAAATGAGTCTAATGTACATTTTGGTGCGAATCAAACCGGTTTATTAATGCTTGAATTGTAAAAGGTGGTGGTGTGCATGACTTACTGATACCCGTTTTACGAGAGTTAAGTTTAATTGTTTGCAATGACAATCACATTTTCAATTAAAAAATAAATTAAATTTATTTTAAAGCTATATATTTTATTGCTAGCTCTTAAAGATTATGTGAGATATGAGAAGTTTTATAAGTGTAGATATTGATTCTTATAGATAAGCTAGAAATTAAACTTTAAAAAAAGTTCTGTAGATATAATCTCGTAAAACAATTTAGATTCTAACATGTTCTATTTTAGAAAATGTTCATATATTGCAGATAGCACTGCGGTTCGGATTTCTCAAAGAAATATTTTATGTTAATTAGATGTTAAAGAATAATTTTTACAATACATACGCATTATAAGCTAATAAGTGTAGCTTAAATTTTTCATGGCTATGTCATGTATGGCAATTTGTAGAAAGTAACTTCCATGTGTTGTCATACAAATATTTTTAAGGATCCAAAAGTCCATTTCATCGATAACGTAGAGAATTAGATAACAAGAGTTATGTAATATTGATAAACTTAGTGTATAAAACATATTTGTGAATGAGAAAATTTAAGAAAACATATTTTATGGCTTTTCTTTCATTCAGAAATGCCACATTAGGCTTAGCTGAAATCATAAACCAGATAAATGTAGCAGTAAAGTTTGAAGACAAGATTATCTGTACTACTTTTTTTTTAATAGAATTTACGAAATTCAATATTGAATTCCGGCTGAAATTAAATTTAAAAAAACTTGCATTAATTTAGAAATGAAAAGTACGAAAGAAATATATCTAATCAGTTACCTTAAAATAGTATCATGCATTATTTTTAAAATACAATTTTAATATGAAATTTAATCTAAACTTTTAGATAACATATTTTAATCTCATCATGAAAGCAACTATATTTTATTACTGAAAAACCAAATTTTGACAAATATTTTTCAACATCAGCTGCCATATCCATTTTCAAAACGTAGCTATTTTCGTTTTGATATGCAAAATATATATCATTGGAATATATTTTTTTTATTGTTTTGCTGTATTTAATATAGTATTTTTAATTATGTAATAGTTATATAAGCTTTTTGTAATATTTATACTTCTAAAACCATTTAAATTTGATATTTAATGAATGTATTGCGCAACATCTATATACATTAAACTGTATAACATTTTATTCATTTAATTTCTTGAGATTTTGACGTTTCATCACATTGTTCGCTTTTTATATTCCAGTTTCTCGAAATTTTTTAGTTAATCTTTTAAATACGATACTATCTAAAACTTTAAAAACAAGACATGTTTTAAAAATTTGTCATTAACACTATTTGAATTATCAAACACAAAATGAATTTTACAAGTAGAGTTTCTTAATTTTATTTCTTGTAAAATAATTTTTTTCAAAAAATATCATGCAAGCAATCTAGTTTTTTTACCCAACAAAAACAATTCTTTAAAGTTAAGTTGAGGCTTTTTGTAAAAAATTTTTAAAACTTTTGATGATTTGAACAATTTGAAGTTCAATTTTAAAATTTTACGTGGAAAATATTTCAATATCTATATACAATGTAAAATTGCAAAAAAGCTGCCTAACATCAACAATTTAGGATGATTATTCAGTAATTACAAAGATATAGTATAAATATGCATTAAGGTATGGAATAAATATTTATTATTAGCTTGCTTTGTTTAAAACCGGTTATTAATCACACTATTTCATTTATCAACTGCACTGCTTTTTAAGCCAGTCGCAGAAGGGAACCACTTTTGTATAAATCTCATCAAGCTTTATACAAAAGCTAGAAGATAAAACCTTCTTAACTAACAATTAAACACTGAGTATGAACGAAAATACCAAGTACACTTCGTCAAAAAGAACATTCACACTTTCCTTTGACCATATTAAAGTTAATGTACGCAAAGCTCATTCCATTAAGAAATTCTAGTAGCTATTTCATTTTTCCCGTTCCAGAGACATACATAACTCTAAAGAGAAGGGGTTTTCAAAGTCAGAAGTCATAAAATACACTCCCATGAAATAAAGTGCGCTTACACGTTTTCTTTGAACTGGGATCTACATTTGAATTTCATATCTTTGCATATGTTAATTAATAAAAGGCAGATTTGCATATTAAACTCAAGTAATGAATTTCTGTAATACCTAAGAGAGTATTATGCTTAAATGTATAAAATTATTTTTTCTTGGTGGGTAATATTGGTAATTTGTAACAAATAACTTTTCATTGACCATAATACATAGGCAATAAGATGTAAAGTAACACTACACTTAATCTATATAAGAATACAACTTTCACATACATTCCAACAATTATGATACAGATACATCATATTGCAAAATTCTTAAGTATTTAGTATTTTAATGTCGTAAAAATCTTTAATATACTTTAGTTTAAAGTTTTTTGCATGTATATATTTTTGTTCCATTTGAAATCGTGTTGAATGCAGAAATGTGATGAAATTCCATGAATTTTTCAGAAAATAATTCCATTTTTTTGTCAGATTACATTCGCAAATATATGCAGTTTAAGAAAACTCTTTCACATTTGAATGTATCATTATTTAAAATATTATAGTCTTTGAATGTATACTTATCTTTCAATATGAATAGGAATAACTGCGTTTAGAATTTATCAATTCTTATATTATTGTTATCTCATTTCCTTAGTTACATAATTGATTTTAGAAATATTTTTTGATAATAATAAAAGCAATTATGTGCATCTTAAAAGCTATCACAAGAAGAAGATGGAATATTATCAAGATTATCTACAATAAATTATTTCTGAAAGGTTTAAATAAAGGTAAGGTTGTCTATTTGTAAATAGTTCTTATAATAGTAGTTATTGGGTTGTTCGGAAAGTTATTTCGTTTTCTATGAGATTGAAAAACGTATAGCGAATAAATATTTCATTGAATTGTATATTGCCAATTCTAGTCCAATGTCTTTTACCGTCTTCCTGGTCATAGCACGATTTCATACTCATAAAATGGTTGGTTTTCACTAGCAAAAAACTGATTCAAGTGTGAGAAACGAAATGACTTTCCGAACAACCCAATATAAAGGATGTCAGAAAGATTACTTTTAATATAAGGCTGTATTTGCTTTAATTAATTGTCAGTAAGAACATAATCTGATAAATACTTAAGTGAATGCGTAGTCTGAAATAATAGCAAATCGTAAATCAGTTCATAACTCAACAGGACATTATACTTCAGGCTGATATCAGCTAATATATCATAAAATATGTCTCCCAAAACCACATAACAAATCTTTGAATGAAACTAAACGTTTCGAAGAAATTTAAAAGAATTTTCAAAATATAATACTAAACTGAATTTGTAGTCTGAATTAATGTCCAATCATAACTCACTTTACAACTCAACAGAAGACAATTTTTTAGATTAGCATCAAGTAATAAAATATGAAACCACACACTAATCTTTAAGTGATTGTTAAAATTTTTGAAGAATTTACGAGGAATTACAGTATATAAAAGCTAACAATAAACTGAAATTGTAATCTAAAATAACAGCTAACTGTAATTTAATTTATAGTTCAACAGCATTTTTTTCAAATGAAGTCCTCTAGTAAAATATCTTAAAATTTCAGCAATTGATCTTTAAATAAAAACTAATACTGAATTGAATTTGAAGCATGAAGTGCTGGCAAATAGTAATTCAAAATACAACTCATCGCGATATTATTTTTCAGATAGAGAAATATAAAGTACAAAATTTTCGAGGAATTTCAAAACATAAAAATGACTCAATTCATAATATTATTTTAATGCTTCAGTAATTTACATAAACGCATA
>JAPDSC010009138.1:80100-91852 GCA_026290005.1 Latrodectus geometricus | reverse complement strand
ACATTAAGTTAATTCCATCAGTTCGTTCTTCTTCTCTGTAGCACATTTAAATAACTTCTTAAAACCAGTCTCTCTTGTTGCCAGATACAGCTTATTAATTATAAAATGAAAATAAATTTTTATATATCAAGTACATAACAGATCAAATTATTAAAATCATAGAATTTTTCTTTTAGCATTGAGTGATTCATCATAAGAAATATACAAAAATTGTGTATTATTTATTGACATTTTTTTTGAAAAATAAATATTTTTATTAAACTATATATGTAACATAAAGTGCAAAATTATAAGTATCTGTCAAATTTTATTATGTAAATGCCATGATTAGCATAACATCAAATAGCATTTTTCAAAAATTTTGGAATATTAGATTTTACAGAAGTAAATACGGTTTTTTGATTCATCAAATAATAGCATGTATAGCTTGTTGCAAAATTGTTTATGTATTTTTAGAGTCTTTAAAACCTAAACACTCAATTAACCTCTACAGTTTTTTCGTATTCTTGTATTTATTTTGGATGAAAATATTCATATACTTTCAATAAAAGTATTGGGAATATTTTCATTTAAGAAATAGAAATGATTAACTAATTACATTTTTGAGTAATAATACAGGCTTGAATCTAACATCGCTTGGATTCGATCCAAAGAAATTTGGCAGAATATTAAAGGATAACCATTGGGTGATTATAACTCTGTGTTTAAGAAAACATGCTTGTTTTGCATGTAACTTTAATGAATAGTAAAACTATTCATTAAATTTTCAGAAGCATTTCACCAAATCTTATATTATAATTAATAAAATATATATTTTAAACATTTATTAAAATGAAATATAAAGCAATGATAAAATCCTTAAAACTGCCTCAGTTTTCAACAAAGACAATTAAAGGGGATTTATTTCTCAACTAATACGAAAGCATTTTATAATAGTTTTTAAGCACCATAATTTATAAACAAAAAAAATATTTAATGGATGTCAAATGATTGAAAATGTGTCTCCTTGCAAAACAGTACATACATAAAAAATTTTTTGAAAAAGTTTGTAAGCTATGTTAGGCAGTACAAAATAATTTACAACAGTCTGAAATTATGTGACTATCCACTACGAGGTATCCAAAAAATATTTAATTGTTTGTAATTAATTTTAAAAAAGAGATATTTAATTTAAGAACATTTTTTTAGTCTATATTCTAATCATTTATTCGTCGAGCCAGTGAAACAAGTCTGTTGTACATTTTACATAAAAAAGTTATCAGAATATCATTTAAAAATTTATTTTACAATTTTACTAAATATACAGAATGCCCTGTATGTAAAAAACAACTCACTAATAATGCGTTTGCTCACTCCTAGTTGCGAAACAGCAAGAATTCACGCGGTATGGATTCTACTATCGTCTGAAAGTGTTGTTCTGCCATGTTTGTTCATGTGGACCCAATTGCTGTTCCGAGTTAATGCTTATTGGATGGTAGTGAATCCAGGTTTTGAAGAACTCATTCAACTCCATCTTGAAGATGTTCCATTTTGCTCAAATTCGGAGATTGTGGAAGCCAGTGAAGTAAACAGAATTCATTATCATACTTTTGGAATCACTTCATGACAATATAAGCCTTGTCACATGGAGCATTGTCATGTATGATGTAACCATCTGTCGGGAAGAACACAATAGCCATAAAGTAATTAATCCAGTCACCAATCATGTCCATGTAGTATTGACCATTAACAGATTGTTCTACAAATATAAGGTGATCAAAAGTATATCAACAAATCAATCTCCATATAATTACACCATCTTCACTAACAGGAACAGTGGGAACTTGTCAGACGGTTACATTGTTTTGATTTGTTTTCAGCGACTCATCTGCATAGGGCAGTAGTAAATGAGATTCATTCAACCAGCAGACTTTATTTCAATCGTCGACGATCCATTGAGATTACATGCAAACTGGAGATGTTGTTTGCAGTTTTGGTTCGAGATCAAAGACACCCGAACTAGTTGTTTGCTTCTGTAACCCATCCTTGCCAAAGTATGGCGTATAGTGCGTTCAGAGATGTTATTCTGCTATACAGAGTTATCTAAAGTTAAATGAAAAGTCAAAACATTTCTCTTATGTTATTTCATTATGTCATGCACTTTTTACGTTACACTTAATTATATATTAGATTATGTACATTTAGACTATTAAGCATTTCCATTATACACTTAAGCATTTGATCAACAAGTCGCCTGCAACTACAGGCTTGTCTCTGGTTGATTATTTTCGGTTGTTTAACCAATCCTGATAAATCTTTGATATGGTTGCCTTAAAAAATAGTGTATTGGCCAGAAACTGTTGCTCTTAGTAAACTGGGCATTCAGTGTGTATTAGTTACCTAAGTGTAAATTTCAATAACATAATACCCAGGGAATAAAATTTTTAAAAGATGATGATATGCCATAAGAAATTTATTTCAAGTTTAGATATATATATATAC
This sequence comes from Latrodectus geometricus, assembly GCA_026290005.1. Lineage (NCBI taxonomy): Eukaryota > Metazoa > Arthropoda > Arachnida > Araneae > Theridiidae > Latrodectus > Latrodectus geometricus. The sequence goes on along the minus strand of JAPDSC010009138.1, from coordinate 89,371 downwards.
ATTAGTATAAACTGTGGTTAGAATATTTTTTTATTTTTATAGAAAAATTTTAATGATAAATGCTTAGAGTTCGTTATATATTTATTATTTCTTGAACTGAATTGATAAATATTAATAACCATTCTGGATCTGAATAGAAAAGACTGTTTTATAAAACTTACTTTAATAATTAACCATAAGCAATAAATAATCTTTGATGAACTAAGTGTTGAATTGGTGTCTTTAAGAAATTCATTTCGAAGTTACTTTATTGCATAAAAATAATTTTCATCTTTAAGAGCATTTTAAATATTCTTCTGTTGTTTCTTGTGTTTAAATGAAACATTTTCGTAATATATATATAACTTAATAGATGAAAAAAATAGCTTAAAATGTAACCAATGAATGATGATATTTACTACTAAATTTTTAAAAATCAGGGACAAAAAAAATTTATAAATAAGAAAACAAAAAAAAATATTAAGCATCCTCCTTAGTAATGTTTCTTTATTTATTGCAATATATATATATATATATATACAATATTTGTCCTAACTTTCAACTGTAATTTCTTATGTAATTTTCGAAAATTACATAAGAAATTACAGTTGAAAATTAGGACAAATATTTAAGGGTCTTTTTTCGCCTCTAGAACCGAAAAACAAATGTTTCTACAAATTGTAGTAAAAATCACGACTTAGATGATTTAATCTTTAAGAACGTTGAAAGAAGTTTCTATGAACAAGTGCATTCAAATCTCAAGTTAAGGCTTTACCCGTGCAAAAAAATTTACAATAACTAAAATGTTGGAAAAACCCTGGGTAATAGTTTATTTTATTTATTTATTTTCCTTTTTTTTTCTTTTTATTTATTTATTTTATTGTAAACTAGAAATGGTAAACTTATATATATAAAGGGTTTTACAGTCAGTTGAAATATAATTTTTGTAATAAGAACAAGTCAATACATGCAATTCTATATTTATGATTCCTCTTTTCCTTTATACACAAAAAAATATTGCATCAAATTTGACAATTTTTATGGAATATTAATAAAATTTATATTAGGATTTTCATTTCAGTCCAAAACAATTATTTATGTAGAACTAGTTTACACAGATGTAAAGTGACTAAGAAGATTTATAACTATCTCATGCTGGCTTTGCATTATAAGGAGTGTTTAAATACAAAAATTTTACGCTTTAATAAAGCGAAAGTATGTAAAAATTATTTATTATCTTTTAAAGCTCAGTGATAAAAAATATGATTTTATAATCACTTTTAATAATGTATACAGAAAATATTTATTTACTTATTATTATCTTACTATAATATCTTGATACATAATATTTTAATAATGTCTTAAATACTAGATATTTAATCGTATAATTACTGGCTTTTGAAGAACTATGATTTTTGTTATATATTTTATTATCATTTTTATTATTGTAATTCATTAATTGGAATTTAATTTCCATTTATCAAATATTTATGGAATTTTCTAAGAAAGTAATGTGGTAAAAGTTGAGTATACAATCTTCAGATACCTAAAATTTTGCAACGGATAAAATGTGATACGATAGAAACTATTAATCACATTAATAACTATGCAGCAGTAAAGCCCGAAATTGTCTCAAGTATCTCAAAAAACTCCTTTTGAGATTTAATTTACTGTTTGTAAATTATCTTTATCAAAGATGCTAACAAAAATGAATCTTTACAAAGTAGTACAAAAACATGAAAACGGTGCATGGGAAATAAATTTTTATTAAAAAATTTCATTGTAACAATGATATTAAGGATGAAAAATAATGATAAAATTTATTTCTTCAGCAGAAAGGCCAAGAAACGAGCACTTCTAAGGAGATATGATATTATATAGGATATTTGAAACATCATTTTTGACATATTGTGTGATTACTTACTACGGATACACTTGATTTCAACATTACACTGTGTCAGAGGATTATTAATGGTCTGTTTTCTCTAATACAAAATGTACAAATGTTTGCTCAAATGTAAGATTATAAATATAAATTTTGTTTAACAGAACACATGATGTTTTAAATTTTATACATATGCTCGTAAAGCACGTATTGCAAAGATATAATGTATTCCATTTCACAATTTTATTTTTGGAACGAAATATATTACGATCCGTATAAAAATTATGCGAAAATCATTTTAAAATATAGAATAAAACAAGAAATCATACAAAACGAAAAATAGATGCTGTACTAACATTACCTGTTGCACTGATAATGTTAGTACAACATCTATGATGGAAAATATTTCGTTTCTTGATGTTTATCACCGAATGTCAGCCAATAATTTACAAAATTTAAAGGTGTATAATCTTAAGTTGTATGATATATAAGCTATTTTAAGAGTTTGTTGAGTTGTTGACTTATAAAAAACGCACCTAGTATTACACCTTTTAAATGATAAACAAGATATCGGACATGCATGTATGAGTTTTTGTAGAAATTATTTTGTACTGATAATAGTCTGATTTATATTTTCTTCTGTAATCTTTAAAGGTAATACATAAATAAGGGAATGATAATTCCTAATTTTTGCTAAGTGTATTATTGGGAGGCATTAGAAAACCTTTAAAAAAATACGTAACACGTATAAAACTAATACGTATAATATAAAATCTTAAAAATAAGATTAAAAAATGATGAAAGAAAATAAATTAAAAGATATTGAAATTCTCTTATACATATACATCACGAATACTGGCAAATCTTTGATATCTGATATCAAGTAAATGCTATTTAACTTTATTTTTCGTGTGTGTCAGTTTAAGTATATTTATAATGGATTGAAATTGATAGTAATAAATATAACAACTCACATGATTTATGCAAAATACACAACAATTTTTCTCTCGGTTAAACTGTAAGCAGCAGGAAACATGCTTTAGATTTTAAATACTAATAAGCTCATAAAAATCCCGTAGTTAAATACTGTTATATTCATTCCAAAAGCACAACACATGAATAAAGTATGAGGAATGGTAACTAACCATTCAAAGTAAGTAAAATTTCTTTATCTGTAAGAAATGAATTTTGAAAATAAAACTGTTAGATTTTTGCTAAAATAGCGATGCAAGCTTCGGTTTTTTGAAAAAAAGTTTCTAGAAATTTTTACATCAAATTAATTCATAAACTTCAAATATATACTATGAGAATTATGTAATCCAGTTTTCCTTTTTGAATTCAGCTTAAACTATTTATTATTTTTTTCTCTCAAATTTGTTATAAGCTCTTTCTATTATCTCATTCCTTTTATACCTCTATTTCTTCATTTCGAAATAACTTTTATTATTAAAAGAGACTCAAAAGTGACTACAATTATTTCTTAGATACAAGCATAATTTTCAATTAAGCTTAATTTTTTGAGATCCTATCAATCTTTCAATCTTTTCAAACTCTTTCAAATCAGAGATTAATTTCTTGTTAAAAAAAAATAAATCCCACATCATCTTTCGTATTATTCCATTTATCTAGGTCCAAAAAAAGTTTTTGAAGGTTCTAATAAATTGACGCAAGCATTACAATAATAAATTAATTTTTTTAAGCCAATTTGTCTCCCAAGAAGCTCTTGATAACATTCCTCTAAAATCAAGCGAAATCTATTTTGCAAATCCAATATAAAAATGACAATTTTTGTAGCTCAATGGTCATTTTTTTACACTCTCAAACTAAATAAACCAAGATTATCATTTTAAAGTAGAATCACTATAAACATTCAAGCCGGAAGAGGGAATTGAATCCATAGACTGTTGAATCGAAGGTCAGAGCCCCATTTGTTTGCCTGCCATCTCAGCCCAATGGAATAAGTAATCCATTGCAAATTTATTTAAGGCAAAGAATAAAGTACAATAAGAACAGCTACCTGTATAATATTTCTAAAATTAATAATGAGAAAACATAAGATTCGTTCTTATGAGTTTGGATAAAATGAACCATATTTCAAACTAAAAATCTAAAAATGATCGTTAACTTCCTTAAAAATCAATATTTAATGGCAATTTATGATGGCTTGATCAATATTCCTCAAACACTTCTTTACTTCCAGGAATCAGTAAATGAAAGAATAAGGTACAATATTTATTCATTTTGAGTTTTCCTACTTACTCAATTTAATATCATCATTATTTCACCTTGAAATCTGTTTATTTTACAAGGCAAATTAAAAGAATTGTAAAAGTTCTGTGCCGAAAAAAACTACACTCATACTGAAAACATTAACTGTCACTTCACAAATGCTAGCATATTCACGTATGAGCCAGGTTTAACTTTAAATTATGATAGTTTATAAAAGAAACAACAAAGATATTTTGAGACTGTTTGAACTTTGAAATTCTTATTCTTTTTTAGCAGCAGTTCTGAAAAAGAAGTATCATTATAACTTTCAGTCCTTCAGAGTTATCACTAAAGATTACTTAAAAATGGCTATAAATTATCCATATAAAAACTATAAAACGTTTGAAAATGTCACGAAGCAATAATATTTTCTCAGTCTTAGTGTTGAATAAATGGTCCCAAATTTTAAAGAATTCCTCCAACAACGTGTATTAATTATCAATAAATTATAAATCAAAAAATCCATTTTTATAAGAAATATAAACTTTAACTTTTTATAGGATCCACAAGTTCAAATGATATAATACATAAAATTTCTCAAATACAAAAGTAATCATTGTTTTACTCAAAAAAAATGTCAGGTGAGGAATACTTTAAATTTTGTGATAAATTATTTTTGTATACCTGTTAATTCACTTTTTAATTCACTCTTAAGGAACGAGTATAAAAAAAATTGAACAAACATTACTTTCTTGATTTCATTTGCTTATATATTTTTCTCCTGATTTAATTGTCATTTTTTTCTAAAATTCTTGTATCATTTTATAGTTTTAAATTCTCTAAGGAATGTAATATTTAAATTCGTTCCTATTCACTATTGAACAATGAGAGATGGATTGGACCGAGTGAGCACAGCTAACTAATGATGAAAATTCATCTGTAACAATGAATATTCAAAAAGGATATGAACAATTTTCCACTGTTAAAAGTTACCCGCAGCTTAATCTCAACCAAAGAATGTAGATTAACGTTTAAAATGAAATTAATATATTACTCTCTGCTTTACAAACGCTATTTATGTTAAAACTAAAATATATATTTTTTAATTTTGCATAATAACAATTTTAAGATTAAAGACGACATTTTAGCAATTGCAAATGAAAAAAAAAATGTTTTCGTGAAAATAAATACAGTTATTTTCCAAAAGTTACTTGCGCAATGTTAGTTTATTATATTGGAAACATTGAAGGAGGAGATCATTTAATGAAAAAAGATCAATATATTTTGTGTAATTCAACCTAAAATATTTTGATGCATGAACTTTGTATTATAATTTAGAAAGTACAAGGATTGTAAGCAATATTCTTTACACAAAATAATATACATCATTGAAATAAATAAATAATTTATTATTAGATAGTGTTATAAAATTCTTTGTATGAAGAAATGCACAAAGCCATATAGTTTATTTTAAATGTTTTGTCCGGAATATCTATTGTATATTAAATTTTTATTTACTTAATCCAGTTAAGCCATCATAATGCTAGTAGAAATTATATCATTCTGTAGTAAAATCCCTACCAGCTTTTATGATGACAATTCGAAAATGACGTCAAAAATAAAAGAAAATCTAAAACGTCTTAAACGAGAATACACAACCAATCGTATCCTCTAGATTTCCTTCATCGTTATTCCTTACATCACACACAAATCAATAAAATTATTTACGGGCAACAACAATTTACTTTGTTTAAAATTTCACTGAAAAATCAAGCATCTGAAAATGTAATGCTATCGATGTCATAAGATGCAGCTACAAGGAGCAATATGCATTATATTTTTTCTGGCAAGCAACGTGTATTGTATAGATTTTGGAAAATTATTATCGGTTGAGCCAGATACTTTCCGAAATGTGGTGAGCTATTTTTCCATACTTTTTTATTTGTATTCTCTGTTTCAAAATAATCGCTGTTCCTTATTATTTTTTCGTACATTGTTATTACAGTGTTACAATAAATGAAAAGTTATTAAATATGCAAGCAAATAATAAATAAATTTATCAGTACAACATAATTTTTTTTCTGAAATATTTTCTTTAATCACTCAAAGTTAGATTTTGAAAATTTTCCTATTTAAAAGTACAATAGTGAAATTATTATGAGATGGTTTTAAGAGTTTGAAGTTTTGAATTTGCATTTTGATAGAAGATCTGTTATAAACAAAAATATATATTAAATCTTGTTTTTATGAAGTATGTTATTCAATAAAACTAACGAAAGTAAGAAAAATTTAATCAATTCTGCTACTCTATTAATTAGTTTTTTTTAACTAAAGATAGTTTCTGCAATTTATTGAGTTTAAATGAAAAACAATACCGTAAAAAAATCTGTTTTATAATTTATATCTTATGATATTTGCTATCTTTTTCACATTGGCCTACAGAGACACGTGTTTGACAGGTGCTGTGGAAATGTGGAAAGAAATATTGGTATAGAGAAAATATTATTACATCGCTCGATTTTATTGGGTTTACATTATGCTTAACTTTATATGTGCCCAATTAAATTTAAATGTTTGTAATATTTGAAATATTATTCTTTTCAAATAATAAAAGATGCATAAATTAAATTTTGCACTACATCATTTTTGACTCACAAAAGCTATTTATTACGTAAAAATTTATAAGAGAATGTGTGCATTTAATTTTTCAATAATTTAATCACTATTTATTGCATACATTTCTTCTAAAGAATTTTATTTATATTTTAATTAAAAATTCATTATAAAGGAATCAGTTCACAAATAATATTTACTTTAATTAATTCGTAAATCTAAAATATCTTATGTTGGAAAAAATATTAATTTGTGTTAAACTTTTGTATTATCGTTAACTGCGCATTGTTCATTACATTTTCATGAACAAGAATATTAACTTCAAAAAATTAAATCAAGAACAAGCTATTACACTACACGCAATTATCAATTTAAAATGTGTGTATTGAAATGTATTTTTACATAAGAATATTTCAATTTAAATAATTAGTCTCCTTTATTAAATATTTTGCTATTCCTTTTTGTCAACTGTTTGCCAGAATTTCGTTTCATATGTGTTTAGATTCCTTTATTACCAACGAAATCCATAAAGTATCTAGTTCCTTTTTATTTATTGCTATGAAGTATAGTTGCAGTTATTTTCGGTCCTGAGAGTGATATTTATTGTAAATGATCATTATTGATAATGAGTTTGGTCTTTATTCAGATTCGCGAAATACTATATTTTCAATTTAACGTTTATACTATGCAAACACCTCTAATCTATAGCTTTGATATCTCTTGCTCTTCTTGTTTTACCACTCTTGAATACACCATCAATTAATCTGATTTTCAAAATTTTTTTCATACACCATTTATTTTTGAATTTAGAAATAACACAATACAATTGCAGAAATGTATTAAAAATGGGATTTCAAATATACATTTTTCTCAGATACTTTTTTTAATGTTCCCTACGAAAACGTATAAATTATGTTTATTATTTTCGTGGTTCTATATAGAGATTGGAACAAATTGCTTGTAATTTTGATTCCTGGTAAAATGCTGTATAATCTAGCAAGTCACAAATCCAGTTGGTAAGAGCTTATCTGTATTACGCTCCATATTTGTTAATGACTTCAAACTGCAAAGGAAACAATATACAAGCTAAGCCTATCTCCATTATAGTTAGGGCTATTTTTATATGCCATTGACTGGATCTTCTGCTTAAAGTGAACTAAATATTGACTGAAAAATGTTTTCTTCTGTTATTCAGAAATCAGTTGTTTTTCATTAACTTCATATAAAATTTGATGATATTTTCCAAAATGACAATTTGAGTATTATGAACCAAAACCATTATCGATTAATTTAAAGAATATTCTGTGCATTTATAGTAAGAATTGGCCATCTAGAGCAGCACAAAAAATTTCTTTTATCAAATGTTACGTGATCGTTATGTTACGTGATCCAACACTTTCTTTTGTATCTGGAATTTACTAAGAAGGATTTCCTTGTTAAACCCCTGCTGTTTTTTGATGTTTCTTGTTAGGGGCTCGTGGGTCTGATTAACAATACTACACCACATGGGATCAGAGACAACTATATAAAAAAAAGAACATAGCTGAGTGTTTCTTCAGGGAACTCCTATCAATTTCTTGAGTTAATACTATATTGAAGTGCAGCACGTCATCAAATAAATAAATGTCCCATTTTGTATTATATTTTATTCTAACAATTTTAGATAATGAATGTTGTGTTTATTTTATTGAAAAAATTTTGTCTTGCATTGATGAGAATCAAAATTTTTTTTCAATCTTTGGAATGAAACATCAAGTGAGATGCATTTACAACAGTTGAAATATGTAGTTAAAAGAGGGAATTGGAACTATTCCTTTTCTTATTATCATTTTAAATCAGTTATGATTTTATAAGATTTCAGCCTCTAGAAATCAGCTATTTTAAACAGTTTGAGAACAATAGTTAGATTTTAAAATTTCTTCTTCAAAAAACAGAATGCCTTTTTGCTTTGTGTCTTGCAAAGAAACCATCTTGAATAAAATTTACCGTGAAGGATGATAGTTTAATAGCAAACTAGAAACATGCTGAACACAAGAATTTGTGTTGGAAAAAGTTTGTCCAAAATCGATTCAATTAAATTTAAATAATCAATATTTAAAGATATAGTACTTAATTATCATCCGTTATTTTGGAATATAAATGCTGTATTCACATATTTTTCAGTCTGAATTGATTTCCTCGAGAGGATATCCAGTGGAAGAATATACTGTGCAAACGCCTGATGGATATTTGCTAGCAGTACAACGAATACCTTTTGGGAAACAAAATTCAGATGGATCTGACAAAAAAACAGTTGTGCTTTTAGTTCATGGTCTAGCAGAAACATCTTCAGTATTTGTTTGGAACAATGAAGAACAAAGCTTAGGTAACTTTTTGTCATCCAATTTCAATACTTAAACAAGCTTATTAAATGACATTTTCACATCTGTAAGAATTAAGAGATATAGGCTACATGTACATAAAACAGAAAAAATTATGCTTAAGTACAAATAATTAATGCTTAGTTTAATACTTAATAATTAAGTAAATTTTCTTAAAATTTAATCCAAGTCTAATGACATTTCAAAGAGAGAGAATTCACTTATC
>JAPDSC010009138.1:63000-80090 GCA_026290005.1 Latrodectus geometricus | reverse complement strand
AGCGCAATGAATATTTCCTCTTTAGATATTTATATATGTTTGTAGTATTTTAATTTCAAAATTTTGTTCACGTGAAAAATTAGTGTTTTTCAAAAATTTTATCACACTAAAATTATCATATAGTGAATATTTAAAAAATAAAAAATAAAAAATCAAAACTATAACAAATAATTTACACCACTTTCCATCTAAATAAAATGTATTAAAATTAGTAAAGATTAATTTTATGTACAACACAATTCCAATAAAAAAGTTATCGATTAAAAAATTTAAATTAGCATTGATATATATTAACAGATATATCTTAGCATAAAAAAATAGATCGTCTCAACAATATTTGAGCCACGTATTAAAATAAATCTAATAATTCAGGAATATTTCTTAATACCATTAAAAACATTTTCTTCACCTCAATATTATAGTTTAAAAAACTCAAAATCTCTCAATCTATCAATTTATTATTGAATCTTAAATATCTGCAATGAATGTTAACTATAAATAACAAGTACCTGGTAAGTGAGGCGGATCTCCAGGATATGTGGGTCAACTGATGATCAGACTCGAGATCAAACATTACTGCAAATGTCCTACGTACTGAAATAATTTTTGTTATTGCAATTAAATTACACATCCTATAAAGCTGATATTTACGCTCAAAATAGTCATGAATATAAACAGGACAAATGAAAATAAATATTATTGCATAATGCTTGAAATGCATAATGTTATCAGATTGTAATTGCATTTGCTAATAGAAATATATTTTAAGTCCTCGAAATTGACAAACGCTATTATCCAATAAACGTAAACCTCTAGAAAAATATTCACATACAGAAACTATACATTATATTATTATGAAAACAAAGTAATGTGTATAAATTTATTGTGTACTTAACTTTTCTCAACATAAAAAATGGATGTAATTATTTTATGTAAGTAACTTATAAATTGAAAATGTGTGACTTCACCTAATTAATATATTTATATACACACATGACATCTGCATATTTTCCTTATTTTTCAGTTTAAAATTTATATAGTTATAATCCTTTCTCTTATAGAAATAATATATTAAGTAAATATACATATCATATTTATTATGTGTTTACATCCCCTAATTAGATTTTATTTTTCTTAAATACTTTTTTTACACATGCTATAATATTTGAATATGAGAATCATACTTTTTTCCACCGTAAATATATATGGAAATATATTAAGTTTTAAATACGTTAAGAAATCACACACATAAAATCTAGATTATAGAAGCAGATGATATAAATAAAACTACACAAATTTGAAATTCTATTTTCAAGTGGCTATGAAAAAAAAAAAAACTACAGGATGAAATTCCAACTTGATATCAGTTTACAGGAAATCATAAAATTTTATTTTCAGAAAAGAAAATCAACCACTAAAGGATATTAGTGGTAAATACGTATAATTTTAAGCAAAATATATGTGAAGAAGTAAGTTTAAAATGATATTGCTTTTTTTAAAAAAAAGGTTGCAAAACATGTTTTGTGAAAGTAAATTTATTTAGTATTAACTTATTCTCAACAACAAATTAAAAAGAATGGCACAGACATATGTCGGTGTGTTACAATTCTTCAATTCGCCGAATAGCCCACGTTATCAACGTAAACAGTAGCTGTAAGATAAGTTGATATTTTATCTCAATTTTTCACCAATGTCATCACATTTCTTACTTCATATAAAAGTACACATCATATAATATCATTCACTGCTAATGGTGAATTTATTGTTTATTTTTAGCAAAAAATAAATAAAAAGATGACCTTTTGTAAAAACTATTGTCATATTTTATAGCATATTTAAGGAAGTCGTTGTCTTTTTACGGTCATTTGAAAATAAAATTTTCTAAGACCCGAATTATTATTTAACCATATGTACCTTTCAATTCTTCAAACTTTTGTAGAATTAAAAAAAAAAAAAAAACTATAAAAAATTTTAAAACTTTTCACTTAAAAAATACTTTTATACATGTAATTATGTTCGTTTATATGCATATTATTAGCGATGTAAGAATAAAAATTATTGGTTCGAAATAAAAAAATAATGAATATTTTTAAAATATCCAAATACTTCTGTAAATCATTCAAATAAAAGATTTTTTTAATTTTTCAAGAAACTTTGGCTTCATTTTACACGAATAATATTAATAAAAATACTGAGATAACATTAAAAAAGATATTTTGATATTTGAAAGCCATTAAGCATTTGTGCTGAAGTTAATAATTAACTTGTATATTAGAAAACTACTCAAAAATATTTTAAAAAAAAAAAAAAAAAAACAAGATAATTTGAAATAAAACAAAAGTATGCAAATAATATTTGCTCATTAAAAATTTGAATTAGGAGATATAAGTTATTTCTATTAATGCAAAGTAAAAAAATGTTGAAGAATCAAAAAATAATTCCTATTTTTATTTTTTTTTAAGATTCTGTTAAATTATTGTATTGTCACTAAATATTCAAAATGTCATCTAAGCATTAAATATTTCGATGTGAAAATTAAAAAACTCAGTATGACTTTAGTTCAAATAGGACACCATATAACAATTTTTGAAAAATTTTAGGATTACAACATCTATATTTTTTTAAAAATTTAGATTTTGTTAAAATCTACATATTGTATGCTTTTAAATCTAGATTTTGTTAAAATCTAGATAGGAAGATGGTACACTTTACTTTCGTTTCATTATAATCGTAAATTGACAAACAATAACAATGTTTTAAATATACTGCTAAATTGCGCAAACTAACCTACCAGGTAATTTTTTTAATGTTATTTATTTTTCACATGATATAACACATTCTTATATTCCCCCTTAAAAAAATGTTGGAAAAAATGCTTATCTCTATTACAATAAAATCAACAATAATTATGCACTGATTTGTATTACATATTATTTTTTCTATTTAATATTTTTTAAATTATTCCAAATATTTTAATTAGTAATCTAATTAAAAAATTATTCAAATTGTATATTTTCCTTTTCAAAAAAATATTATACCTTTATGTAAGTGGATGCATTAAAAAGAAATTAATAACAAAATATTCATCATTATAATAGTATGAGGACGTTTAAATGTTAGATACGAAATTTGCTTACTTAAAATTATTAGTTATAATTTCCACACATACACAGTATATTTAAATAATAATTATGTTTGTAGTTTAAGAAATTATAGTCTTAAAAATGTTATTTATTTCCACGCTATTTTAACTATATTTTTTTGTGTTTCAAATAAGACAACTCCTCCTGAGTATGACCTCTCCAAGATAACCACTCCTATAGCAATTATATCAGCTAAGAACGACATCATAGCAGATCCAATTGACGTCGACATAACCAAATCTATGCTGAAGTCTCTTGTCGACTCATACGTCGTGCCATTTGAACACTTCAATCACGGAGACTTTTTTATGGCTATAAATGCATACGAGCTCCTCAACAAGAAAATCATTTCCTTACTTGAAAAATATGCAATAGGTTAAACGATTAATATGAATCCGACGATAGAGGATTTATTGGAAATTTATGTGCCCAAATTTTGTGTTTTTAATTAAGAAATAAAATACATTTTGATACAATTAGGTTTTTTTTTTTTTTTTTTTTTTTTTTTTTTTTTAAGAAAAAAAGTTATGCACACCCTGGAGTGTGGAATATTGTGGTATGTGTGACTAAATAAGTAAACACAGTGTTATATGAGAAAACATACATAAATAATAAAGAAAAGCTTTATCAGCTTTTCATTTGTGAACTCATTTTTCTGAAAAGTTTTACATATCACAACTCATAATAATGTTACATAAACAGTTACAATTTTACATATTATAGTTAACATAAACATATATGTTATAATTTATATCTTATGTTATAATTTTACATAAATGGTTACACGTATTGTCAGTGCCCTTGTCATTATCAGACATATTTTTTTAAACACAAATTCTAATTATAAAAAAATTATTTAGCTCAGTTTGTCATAATGGTATAGGGAAGGTCAATCTTTGATAATGGACAACAGAAAATCCACTCTCAAAACAACCAGTATGACTTTATTCTGAAAGTCACAGTGGGTGTGGATTTACGTCATCATATAGCATAGAGAAAATTTTCGAGATGAGTGTGATTCTGGTTCTGTACTTGTATCGTCGCTGGTAAATCATACGAGAGTCATTTGGACAGTTACGTCATTCCATCTCTTTAGCAGCGAGGACGCATAGATACGATCCTTTTTACACAAGATAGCATACTTCCGCACATTGCAAATCCTGTGAAGTAAATACTGAAATACCATTTTGAAAATGCTAAAATTATCAGCTATTTATAAATATCTAATAAGGTCTTTATTTACATAGACATCAAAAACTTGGACAATGACGCAAAAGAATGAAAATGCTTTTAAAGTCTTTCAGCGGTGGATACTAAGCGCCATTTTTGGAGGTATATAAATTGATGGCATGTAGCACAGGCGCTCAGATTCAGAACTCTATCGTTCCTCGATATTATCAAATACATAAAAATCCAAAGAACTAAATGGCCTGGTAATTTTACACAATTAATTATATATATATATATATATATATATATATATATATATATATATATATATATATATATATTGTTATTGAATTAATGTAGATTTTTAAGAACTCAGGAATACATCATACTATTTGTTTTCAATAAAATAATTTATATGATGAATATTTTAGTACTACTTTTTGAATTGTGTTGATATTTGCTGTTATTTTATTTAAAAACTTCGTTACTGTAAAAAAATTGTCACAAATATTTATTTTTAAAATATAATTATATTATATACAAAGCAAAGACGTAATTCAATGAGTTTGACTAAATTTAGTATGTGAAAGGTAACTGAAATATACTATATATTTGTAGGATAAGGATAGTTTTCAATATTCTCTAAAAAATTTTAGAGAATATTGAAAACTATCCTTATCCAACATCTTGACATGTTTTAAAAACATGTCAAGAAATTACACATACTGAGTTTCAATATATATAAATTAAAAAAATATATAAATAAATTAATGTTGCTTGTTAAATAAGCTGTCATAATTTTTCAAAACTAATATGACTCATTTGTCAGAATATAAACAAGAATTCAATATGATGTAAATAAAGGTTTAAATATAGGTTTAACAGTATGACTTCACATGTCTACGTTATAGTTTTGTCATGGCGGATTCGGCTTGAATTCGGTGGTCTAATGTTTTACCAGTGAAATCACTCTAGTTTGCTATTCAGTTAGTAAAACATTTTCAATGCTCCTTGGCGATCTGCGAAAGCAACGAAATTACTTTTTGTTTTACCTTCTAAGAAGGTTTTTCATAGACAAATGGTTATAGTTAATTGTAATCTTTATGTTAAAACTAGTCATATTTAGTTCAGATGAAACAGCCCATGATACTGATTTAACAAAAAAATAATGCATTTCTATTTAGAATAAATGGCCACGAATAAAATAATTGCAAAAGTTAAGCCATAAGATTTAAACCCATGTTCACTTTGCCAAAAAATTATATTAACACTGAATCCAATACATTTAAAGAAAATAGTGTCAAATAATGTCCATTATCATATAAATTTAAAACACCAAAAAACTCATAATCAAGAGTTATTATACGTATAATAACTTCAAGATATTAAACAAATATACATTTATCCACTTTATAGCTTAAATAACAACTTTTGTAAATTAAAACACAAGTGATAAGTAAATGAAGATGAAACAGCAATTTAAAAATAAATCGTTACATTGTAAAAAAACTATTATATTCAAAGTCAAATAATATGAAATAAGTGAAACTTGTTAATAAAGTTTTTAATGCATCAAAGGATTTGCAATGAGAATTGTATTTGTAAAGCTTATATTCTCTTAGACAGGAAAATATATGATGTGGTAAATATTCTTTTTTCAAAATTTTCTCAAAAATATTTTAATGCTGTTTTATTATAAGCCAAGATAAACCCAAGAAAGATATCATGTTTGACAATATGTTTAAAATTTAAATATATAAAATGAATATTAAAAAACTAGATTCCTAGGAAAACTTGATAAGTAGTATTTCTCTGATTCATAATATGTTATTAGCATTGTCTTTTCATTAATTTATTTATATATATATAAAATACAGTAGCTTATAAAATTATGATGAAATCATTTTATTAACATTATACCTACTTAGTAAACTTAATTCTTATTTAAAATGTAATTTTTTTAGAAATTCATTATTAATTACTTTACCAATAAAATTGAAAATGAAAAAATGTTCAAATCAATAAATTTCAATAAATATAATTTTATAAAAGTATATTTATTAAATTGTTGAATGATGCTATTTTATTTAAAAAATAAGTTTTATATGGTATGTATGTTTTGCATTACTAATTACATCATATTTTAAGAAACTTTTTTCAAAGTTATAAAAAGGAAAAGTATGAAATATATCACAGATGTTTTACACCATATATCACTGTTATTCTTTGTATACAAAAATTTAAGTAAAACTGTTACACAAGATAATATAATAGATACAAATAATATTATTTTAAAAAAGAACAGATAAAAAGTAATAGACTTGTTTTGTTAAGAACTTTTTACCACTTATTCACATTTTTAATTTAATCAAGAGATGATTAATTATTGAAGTAAATATTCTTGTTTACAACATATATTGATACATTACAGAAAATTAAAAAATTTTACTGTTAGCAAATAGAATAAAATCTTGAAAAAATGAGCAAATTTGTATGTACTTAAAATACACTGAACTGTGATATAGATATCAATTTTGTTCAAAACGGTTGTAACAAATTAGGAATTTAAATTTAAAAGTAAACTTAAACACAAAAATGAATTCTGTAATGTTATTTCACTACATTATGAAATCAGACAAAAACAAATTTAATATAATCTAATAAGATTAAAATCACAGTTTCATCTCAAATAAGTATGAAAATGATCCTCATTCAAGAAAATACTAAACACAAAAAGAGTTCACTATCACATAATACAACAAATGTATCACTCTTGTTTAAACATATGTGACAAATATAAAGTCAAAACTTTGTTTTTTTTACTATGAAAAACATTTAATTGCACAATCAAAATTTTCTCAGGCTCAAAGATTTAAAATGCACAATTCAAAATTTTTAGGACACAAGAAGTTATAAACATCAATTCCAAAAATTTTATAAAATTTCATACTTACATATTATTTCTCTAAATCTTTCATACATAGAAATTCAGAAATTGAAATAAATACAGCACCAGAAATAAGTATAACAAAGACTTGAATTTGAAAATAAAGAATATGAATTAATGAATCAAATAAGTAAAATGGAATTTTTTTTAAGAGAAAGTAGTTTTCGTAAAACATAAATTTTGCTTTAATATTTAACTATTTTTTTAACATAAATAATATTTATTTTTATTTATTTATTTTTTTGCATATTTTATGTCCCCAGAAAATACTTTGCAAATTTTTTTTTGATGATTAAATACAAAGCAAAGTTGTGACAACTTTAAATAGTACATATAATTGATCAAGCACTAGTCTCAAGTTCAATGCAAACATTTTCTTCTGGTAATGGCCTTCTTTTAAAGTGTGGCATGAGGGCTAAATATATTATGAAGATTGCAAATATCACAATGAAAAGTCCTAAAAAATTTGCCACCAATGCTGGGGGTGGCAGTAAAAGATAATCTTTCCCACTAAAAAAAATATAATATATATATATATATATATATATATATATATATATATATATATATAAGTTTAAATGTAAAATTTAAAGTTATATGCATCATTTATAAAGTGAAAATGTATAATATTATTAAAACTACTATATATAACATACTATATGTATAATATTATATAATCTGATTCAGAGTTATTATATTTAAATGCATAAAACAGTTATTGTGTATTGAAATAAAAAAAGCTGACTCTCATAAATATATCACTCCTTTAATGCAATTTTGTCATTATTGCTGACAAAAAATATTAAATTCGGTACATTACTTAACATGTAAAATATCCGATAATATAAACCAAAATTGTGGGAACTTAAAAAAAATTGTTAAAAAGAGAAGAAAAACATTAAGATATAACTGGCCACAGAAATTTCAGAAGCTAATTATTTTATTTTAATATGAGGCATTTGTTAGCAGTGAAAGATGTTAAATTTGTTTTGCTGCACTGCAGATTGCATGCAAGTGCCAGAACGGTTTTTAGAACTGATTTAAGATGTCTCTCTGTTTGTGGACCCCCAATTTTTTTTTCTATTCTTTTGAGTATTGAAACAATTGCTTTTACAGAAATTAATTTTATTTTTAATTCTTTTGTTGTTCCTGTCTTAGAAATGTTTTTGTGATTGAATGTACTTGCTTTTGTACAGAGCTAAGAACAAGGAAGGGTGTTGTTGTTACAACATTTTACTTTTGTAAATCTCATGGCATAATTTGTGGTATATGAGTTTTTCTGACTCTTTTATGAAAAAAAATAGATATATATAATTTTTTACAAATAATTTTGCCAGTAGGTATCTTTGCCAAATATTACGCAGCTTGCAGCAATTATTGAAAAAGTAATTAAAAAAAATATAAGCAAAAATTCACTTTTTAGGGATTTTTTATATGTTAAATTATATTTTTTTAATTTTTTTCGAATTCTCAATTCACAATAACTATGATTTTATTTTAGATATGGTCGTTTGATATAATTAAATTTTTACCCATAAATAATATATTCTTTTAAGAGTCAGCTTTTATTTATGTGGATGATATTTGAAAAATTTGATTAAACACATTAACACAATTTAACTGTGCACGTATAAATAAATATTTGTAATATTGTATAATACACATGAAATCCTTAATTTTAGCAAAAACCTAATAATTATATTCTTATAATAATCTATTTATAAGAGTATACTTACTTTTACAGTTAATTATAAATATTTAAAAATTTAATTTATGAACTTCCTATCAAACAGGTTTTAAATATTGAGTCCATTATAAAATTTCTTTTAAAAATAATTATAGAAATGAAAAGAAAATTCACTAATTCACTGTTCCCTTTTTTACATTTATCTTATTTTGAAGCTTTCAAATAAAGAATTTAGTAATTTTTTATCACTATCAGTGTAATTTATTTTTTTTAGCTAATTGAAACTTTATTTTAAATTTTGAAGAAAATTGTACATATAATAAGAGTTACTTACAGAGATCCTTTGATTTTTTCCATGATTCCAGAATGACATGATATAACAGCAAGTAAGAAAATGATTATACCCCAAAATTGGTGGTACGTTAAATATTGCTTTCTATAATAATATTTCAAACCTGGAAACAGAAAGATGAGGAATCCACAAATAAACTGTAAAAAGATAAACGTTATATAAAATTTGTTAATCAATTCACACACAAAATATGGAGAATAACTGATTTATCTTTTCAAAACTGTTTAAATGAAAATGGTATCATAACAAACTTACATTCAGACTAAAACAAAGCTGAGAGCCTTTTTATGATAATATTTAATAATAATTTATTTCTTTTAAGGTGATCATATTCTTAAAGTTTCAATAAGAAATGCTTACAAAATATACACAATTTAACTACTTTTGTGAAAGTTACAATATATATATATATATATATATATATATATATATATATATATATATATATATATATATATATTAAATTTGTAACATAAGCCAAAATTTTATAGACATAAAAAGAGCCTTCAAGCTGAAAATACTCCATTCCTGAATTAAAGCACAAGATGAATTTCAGCTTCTACAAAACTGTATTAGGAAATTAAAAGTACAGTTCTTTTTTTAATGCTTCTTTACAAGTGAAGCAAATTTTATCCTAAGATACCTTAAAAAAATCACATGTCTGCTAATTTACCAAAATAAAAAAAAAAAAAAAGTTAGTTTAAAATGCTCAAATTTGTATTGGAATAAATAGTTTAACTTCATTATATCATTTGATAATGAAAATTAGGCATATAATCCCCAACATTAAATATAAAAGTCTGTGAGTAATAAATTACTTATTAATAAAATTAATAGTTTAGTGATATTGATAAAAAATAATATATTGATAAAAATAATAGATTTTAATACAAAAAAAAATTATTTATATTGAGCAACCTAGATTCTTTAAAACATTATTTAAAAGCAATATAATATAAATTAAAATCAGTAAATCAGATTAAATATAGTTGGTATACATTTTGAAGCATAATTAAATATTTATTAATGTTCTAATTTCATTTCTGCAATAGTTTGAATCAAAGTAAAATATTCTCTTTTAATGGTTCTATTATGTCAGTTATGCTTTCCACATATAATTCAAATGTTTAATTCTAAAAATAAGTTTTATTTCAATATTTTTGACAACTTTATATAATAAAATATTTTTGCTACTCTTTTAAGTGTTACATGTGATTAAATTGTATGAAATCTGTATAATTTTTACAATACATATTTTCAAGATTAATATAGAAAAATATTTTTATTTTTTCCATATTAATCTTTATAATGTATATTGTTTATAGATGTAAATTTAAAATTGTAAATAGTAGTTATCATTTTCATTATATTTTTATGAAATCATATTTATAATTGGAAGTTTCAAATTAAATAAGAATTAAGGGAATATGTTTATTTTTGTTAGAAAAAAGTTAAATTTAAACATAATATTTGGAAAAATTAAAATTTACATTAATTTATATCAAATTTATTAACTTTACTAACCTGTGCTGAAAAAAGGATAACAGTTCCTAAGCCAATCCAACTATGTAAACTATAAAGATTAGGTATTGGCACAGGTCTATAGTCATGTGAATCAAAAACACATTTCAATGATATAACAGTAAGAATAAAGACTGCAAGCATAATTAAAGTGTGCAGCAACTTCAAAGTATATTTTGTTTTGTGTGGGATGGTACGATATAAGAGCAATCCTTAAAAAAGAAAAGTTATATTATAATTCATATACATAAAAATATTAATATTTTAAAAAAATGTTTTAGTTACTTTCAAATAACTCTATGATATTAATTAAAATACTTTACATCTTAAAATATATTCTTTTAGTAATTTTAAATATTAAATATATTACAGTCTATTATAAATATCTTTTATATTGCATGATAACCAAACTGTTTTGCAGATTTAATTAATAAACACAAGTTAATTTACTATTCTTCAGCATAATACAGATTCTATTATAGTCATAATACAGAATCTATGACTTTCGTTTGGAGCTTAAAACCACTTGAATGATAATATTAGACTCTCTTTCTATACCATTAAAAGTCATCAATTTATAAACTTTTTTCAAACTAAATGAACCAATTTAGTAACTACAATATTCTAAATGAAATTATTTAGTACACTGTACAGTATCCAACAAAAATAAATAAATGGAAGAAAAAAATGGCTGCATTATTAAAGTTAGGAAGGGCAAATTTAACAGCCCAAAACCAGTCATTTGGATTAAGGAATAAATGAGGAAAGCCTGTTTCTAAATACTTTAATTATTCAGCTCATTTCACATGAGAAACTAAATATCTGTTATGATACATCCGACAGACTATGTATAGGTAATAACAGACTTGTTCCAAATAAAATTTAGATTGACAAATCAATTTTGCACATAAAATTTTAATCTCTCATATATATTTACCTTTAATTTCTAATAGATGTCAGTCTAATAAATCCATCAAATAAAAATTCATTTCTTAAAACAACAAAATTGAATCTAGAATTTTATTTTTATACATAATTTAATGAATGCATCCAAAAAACTAACAAACATTATTAAAAATAAAATGTATTTTAAATAACTATCTATTTAAAAACTATCTATAAATCAAATGCAATTTCATTCCTTATTACTATGTATAGACATAAATAGTGTATAATTATATGTAGCCTCCAAAGACATCTTTTGGGTGAAAGATATTGTTCACACTAGAATAAAGTTTTAGAAAATTTCTATAAAAACTGATGAATGTTCAGTGGCCACTCAGTGATCACTTTTGCATATGACAACAAAACAATATAAGAAAATTATCAACATTTAAATAAAAAATTATATAATTAGAATAATTTTTTGATATAAATCAAATATTTTAAAAATTATAGGGCAATAGGATAGCATAAAAGAAACCAATTATTAATTGTACTCATTTGATAAGTTAGTAGTTAGGATTTAAATAATTAAAGCAATAAAAAAATATATAAAAAAAATGAACACAAAAACAGATTTTTGAATAAAAATAAAGATACATTTTAAAAATAGAAGATTATAATATTGACAAACTGTTCAACAAAAGATCAAAAATTAAATTCTTATAAGCATGTATAAAAATGTATGCAAATGAATATGGAATATATATTTGTTATGATTTAATAAAATAGCTATGTTTATTCACATTAAAAATATTAGATGACAATTAGAATCCATAAAGTGAATAAACTTAATAAATCCATTAAATGATTTCTGTGTTTGGTGCTTTACATTTTCCTTATTCGAAATTTTGATGATAAACTAAAAAATATTATTTTGATCAGATTCTTAGCTTAAATGTTTAATAACTATTTATATAATCTGTTAAATATGATGCTAATGTGACTGAATTTTATATAATATGTTGCATTCTTCTCTAATTTATAAAATTTAGATTATAAATTATAGGAAGAAATAAGAATTAAATTTGTCAAAGCATGACTTTTTGTAACTTAATTAAATCTAAATAATTTTAAACAAGTATGGACATAAGAACTTTTATTTCCTCCTTTTTATTGTATAATACACTCTTATCCTTTGGTGGATCTATGCATTAATTATTTCTTAAAAATATGAAAATAAATTTTATATATTTAATAAAAATTTAAAGCAGAGAAATATTCTAAAATAAATTACTTTTTAATGTTGATTCTTACAAAAATTTGGAAAAATAGTCTTATTTTATATTAAGAGCACACACACTTTATCTATCACTTCTTTTTTTTTTCCAGAAATAAAATTAAATGAATAAATTTGACTATATTAGGTGAATTATTTGTTACAATAAAAAATGTAAAAGCTAACACAAAAATATTTACTATCTTATAGAAGAAAAAAAATAAGAATTTGAAAATAAAAAACCACAAAACAATTGCTTACTGCTTCTTATTATTAATTTATTATAAATTTGACTATTAACATTTTAACTATATTTTTTCAATTCAATAATTTTAATTTTTAAAAATAATTTTAATTTTTAAAAATATTTTCTATTATTATATTTTAGCTGCAGAATTTTCACTTAATTGTGGATGTTACAAAATAATACACACTAATACTCTTCAATACTAATTTAGGTGGTAGTTCCTCAATGACAATCCTTTCCTTTTGTAATCAGAAACATTTAAAGTTTATAACTTAATCAGCATAATTGTTAGTCCTTAATAAAAATTTTTGATATATTAGAGTTAGATTTCAAAAGTGCTAAATGATCAATATTTGTATAAAGTAACCTGACATTTAGTTGAGAGTTTATTGTTAACATAACTTATAAAATTCATTTAAACATTTGATAGTTAAATGATGTACTTAATACTAGCTTTCAAAAAGAACTTTTACCTTTGCCATACAGAACAATTAATCCTATAACAGCACAAACTGGATGATAATTGAACTGATGCAATGGATCCGATTGCCAAGAAAACCCTCCAAGATAATATGAAGTCCAGCAAAGAACCAGGATGACATTGATAATACCAATGACTGCTGCTATCATGAACAAAACTCTATATACTTTTCTGTTTGAGCTTTCCATTTGGAAACAAATGTGGCCCTATTGTTCCAAATACAATTTGTTCAATATTTAGAACAGAGTTAATTCATTTGAAAATACCAAAATTTTATAGTATTTTCATCAAAAGTTAATTTTAAAATATATTTATTGGAATGAATATATTAAGGCAATATTTATGTTGCACTGCTTTAATATTGACAAAGTAGAATAGTCCCTAAAATAATAAAGAAGGCTTAGGAATTAGTTAAGATATTATGAAGATCTAAATTTTGTTAATATTTCTACAGAACATTTACAGGAATTGACTGTAAGTCAATTGCTGTAAATGCATTTATTATTTGGAAGAATTAAGAAGTCCACATCAGAACTAGGAATTATACAGCATAATATTTTAAATATAAGATTCAAAAATTTTTGATTAGACAGCTGCTTAATTTCCATAAATTGAAGTTCACCCTTATGTATTTATTAATACAGGATTTAAATTAATATTTTTTATACATCAATATTATGAAATGAAACATTGAAGTGGAAATTAGAATTTTTGATTTTCTACATGAAATCAACTTTTAAATAAACATGATTTTTCAACCAACAAAAATAATTCTAATGAGATTAAATAAATAAAATTTAACTACTAAAATTGTGGTTGAAAAAAAACTTTAAATATATATCACTTTTTCCTATGCATCAACTGACCATTTAAAAGAACTAGTAATAGTGCATTTATAAAATATAATTAACTATATGAAGTATAACTAAACCAAGAATGTATAGAGTTATAATTAATTACAAATTTCATATTTTACATGAACAAATTAATGAATTATGAGAGCAAATTGAATTTATAAACAAAAGAAAAAAATCTGAGAGACAAATTAGAATATTCTTAAATGAATTAATAACGGATATCGGTTTATAAAAAAGGGCATAGAAATATGACAAAATTAATGAAAAGTACATTCACTGGAAAAGAAGACTTATTACTAAAAATATAATTAAATTGAAAGACTTATTCTGTGAAAGAGCTAGTTTATTAATGTAAATTTTTCAAATATATAGTTGACTAATTAAAAATAAGTTAATATATAATAAAAATTTATTAACTATATATATATATATATATATATATATATATATATATATATATATATATATATATATATATATAAACTGAAGAATTACTAAAAAGAAAAAAGAACAAATTGTAAATTACATATTAATTCCACATTACAAAATATAATAATTAAAGCATACTAAAGTTTATTCAATATGGTTAAAATATCCTCCCTCCAGAATTAGCTCGAACAGGGATAATAAAATTCATTTGAAATAAGCATCACGATATTTAAATTCACGGCTGTTAAGAAATGCGAAATGATTTCTTCAGAAAGATTTATTACTTGCAATTTTGATTTAGAGTAAAAACTGTAGCTGAAGTAAAACTAGAAATAGATAAGCAGAATCAAAAATTATCATACTCTTAATAACGAAAAACGGATTACAATTACTTTCATTTACATTTTTTAGTTGACAGTTGATTGAAATGCTACATTATTTCATATCCAAAAACTTTAAATTATTGATGCTGCCATCTACCGGTTTTGATAACTGTTATAAATGTTTGTTTTTAAAGTCTTAAAACATTTAATCGCGAAAAGAAGGACGAAACTATAAACAGGTCCCTGTAATTATGAATTAAACTTTATTAATAGTGTTATTTGCTATCAATGCTTTCTACACATATTAATCAATTAATTTTTGATATAAATTAATAAAAATGTTATTTTCTTAGCATTTTACTTAGTCACAATATTAGTTACTTGACTATTTTATTATTAAATTCATTTCTAGAAACTATTTTAATTAGATTTCATTGTCTCTGTCTTTTACATTATATTTTAGGAATCAATTATTTTATTTAAAGGGTCGTACATATTAGTATACTATAATTTCCTCATATATTAATGTAAATCTTTACTCATATTTTATAACGAAATATTTTGGAAGAATTATTATTATTTTTTTTAATTGAAAGAACGAAATTTATGTTTTAGTGACACCCATATTTGTAATTTTATTTATCATGAGTTTAATTATAGTTAGTCAAAACTGTATTCAATTTTAAATGCAGCCCAAATATATATATATATATATATATATATATATAAATATATATATAACATGATTACGAAATATATATATATATATATATAATGCCGATTTCTCTATATAATAATATAAGAACTTAGAGGGATTACTTTCTAAAAAACACTAAATTTAAAAAAAAAAAAAAAAAAAAAAAAATTGTGTTCAGTTAATAAATAGGAAAAAATTATTATTTATAAAAATATTTCGACTTTGAAGGAAAATTTCTAGTTAGTAAAATCTGAACAAAAAACTATTGATACAGTTTCTGAAGAAATAAATTTCATAAGAAATTATTGTTGTATCCTTGAGTTTATTCATTAAAACTGAGTCCTTTAGGAAAAATGAAATATGATGAAATATTAAAACTAAGTTTTAATTTAACCATAAATATAATCAACAGATGTCAAATTATTTTTAAAAATTACATTCCTCATTTTTTCTCCATGTCAATTATTTTCAGTATTTAAGCATTTTATTTTCTATATTTTGCTATAGTTTTAGTTTTATGACACATTTTGTTCTTCATTAAATCGACAGTTGATGCAAAACAAATACTATAAGCATTTGCAAGTCATAACTGGAATTTATAATCAATTGCACAATTCATAGTTTCAGGAAATTTATTAAAACGTACTTTATCGCAATATTTAAATAAATTGAAGGTCGCTACAAACCATATTTTAGACCCTGATCATAAAATTATTAGTCTGACTTTGTATATGGTGATCAACAAAATATGTGTTGTAGAATTTTAGTAAGTACTGCTTATAATTAACTAACTAAATTAAAATAACTTTTTAAATAACTTAATAAATTATATTTGAAGAAAGAAATTTTTTTTCACTGCATCTCTCATAGACTTTCCTTTGTAAGTGCCTTTGTCTATTGTTTTGAGATTACTTTTTATTTTAAATTTGCTTGATAAATTAAGTGACTGTTATGATTTAATACTAATAATTTGTATTAAATCATAACAGTCACTTAATTATAAATTGTACAATACTAGACTGGATCAGCTCACGAATGCGATATAAATTTCTTACTATAATATGAATACATGTAG
>JAPDSC010009138.1:0-38000 GCA_026290005.1 Latrodectus geometricus | reverse complement strand
TAAATTCCTTGAAATGATCTCTCTCTCTCATTACTTAATATTAAAGTAATACTTAAATAAATATATCAGTAATAATATTAATAATAAATATATCAGTAATATAAAGTAAACCCAATATATCCAGGAATATATCTGGGAAAGAACATTTTTTAATCTTAGTCAAAACCCAGGCATTCATTTCCAGATTTACACGAAGAATCACTTGAATACTTCTCTAAATCAGTATCTGAGTCCTCATACAGCAAATTGTGTCCTCTGATCCACCCAATACATTACTAGTGCCATTCTTTTTCAGTTTTATTTGAGGGCACATCAATGATTCCCGGTACCGCCAAGTTTTATCATATTCTCAGTTGGAGGTGTTTTGAAATGACTCTCTGCAAACTTTATTCCATGTTCTTTGTCATACGTAATCAGACGGAGTTTATATGCTAGAGTAATGCTGAAGTTGTTTTTAAGCCATAATTTACCAATGAATGTAACAAAATTAAACGAACCCAGCTATGGTCATCAATGACAGAGCTACGTAGTTAATATTCCCACTCTCAGCAAGGAAATATATATATGCATAAAATCTCATAAATCCGAAAAGGAAATTTATAGAAATATGTACTGAAAAACAGAATATCGACGTATCAGATGCACCACGTTTTTCAGACTTATTTTCAAAGAAAAAAGTGCGTCTTATAAGCCGCCAAAATAAAGTTTAAAAAGGTAAAAAAAGTTGTGTGTGTGACTAACCCCATGGACTCTTCTTTTGATTACATGCTAACAATATTTTGCATGATAAAATTCACATTTTTCGAAGTTTTTGTAAATTTATGTCTTTTTAAAAAGAATAAATGCAAGGTAGTATCTTTCAATAATTTTCCATTTAAAAATTGTTAAATTTCTTTAAAAATAAATAACTTTATTCCAACATTAATATGTTGAAAATGAGATCTTATTATATATATTAGTTTGCTCATGTTCATTACCTGAACCATGGAACTTTCTTTCAAACTTTTCTAATTAAATTAGAGTACATGAAAAATATTAAACAAGTATTATTAATGTGAACATAAAATATTAACTATTATTAAATTTTAAGATTATTTTAACTGTTGTACCAGTTTAAATGTGCATAAACAATGTTATTTAATATACAGATCATTATTTTAAATTTGATCATGTGAAAAAATAATGTACATTTTAATATTTCTTGAAAATGCTTATTTTAAAACTAAATAAAATATTCCTGAAGAGGCTTTGAAGAATGCAAGTTTGGCAACACAATCATGCATCATTGTGCAGAGTTTTTTAGTGTAACCTATGATCTTATTTGCAAAATGTGTTTATTATCCACATTTGCCATCGCTCAAAGATCATGTCTAAGACACAAGTTCTGAATCATTAACCTGAGAGGGTAATAATCATAAAGGGTTGACATGAAAGTTACAGAACTTATCATTAAATTGTCAGCTTGATTTTTTTTTTTTTGACATTTGGTGTCAATGGTATATATATGTTATCTGTGTATTCTTTAGAAATTAAAAATAGTACTTTGTATTCTTAAAACTTGCAATTTTTTAATTATTTAATAATTTTTAGGAAATTATATCTAGAACAACGAAAAAAAAGAAAAGTTCTATACATATAACTTTTCCAGTGTCTAGTCGGCATTTTTGATACCATCAAAAATATTCGGGTTTTGATTGAATAAATGAAGATTGTAATAGTACCATTATTACCTGCGTAACATCAAGCTTTTTTTTTCAATATTGATTGAAAATACATTGAATTCGAGTGAAGATATATTTCAAAGAAAATTTTAAATAAATGTTTTTCAATTTTATAATATAATCTATTTTTGTTGCTTTGTGATCAACATAATTTTAAGTTTGAAATCAAATAGATAGTAAAGCTGTTATAATGTTCAATTATTTTTTTTAATTAATTTTAATATGCACAGTAGATTTAATAAATATATTATACTTTTTCTAATATAAAACTTAACTTTACTGGGAAGTTACAGAGTTGCATTACAGGAAAAGAACTGTGCGTGTTCAGTGGAGGATGGAAAATAAGATCACACTTGACCAATAGGTTCAATAAAATAAGTTCTTCTAAAAATATTTTGAGTCTGGGAATTTATAATATTAATTTGAAGCAGTAAAAACTCTTTTGATTCAGAAATTTTTGAAAAGTCTGATAACAAAAGGTTATGAAATACATACGAGGGTTACTCTGAAATTTTTGAGATACGCGGAGACGAGAATTTACAAAATAAAAATGACGGTTTTAATGTTAAAATACAAGTATTTTTACACAGAAGACGATTTTTTACTGAGTTACTTTAACTTGTTTAGCGTAAAATAAATTTTAAACAGTAGAGAAAATGGAGTTGACGCGAGAACATTTTCGTGCTAAGATTTTCTAGATTTTAAAGCAGGATTAAATCAAGAAGAATGCGTTCAACGGTTGCAGTTAGCATTTGGTGGTAAATCTCCAGCTCGTGCTACTGTATTCAGATGCTTAGAGAATTTAGAAGAGGTCTCAATTTTCTTTAGGATTAAGAACACACAGGATGGCCGCCGTCAGCAGTAATCCCGGATAATGTGTCTGCCATTCGAAAAATGTTAATGGATGATAATCGCTGTACCTATCAAATGATACAGAAGGAACTTAACATTGGATCGGCAGCCATACACAAAGAATTAATTACATATGAAAAAAGTAGTTTGCCGTTGGGTTCCCCATAATCTAACTGAGCACCAAAAAGAGGGGCGTGTCAGAATCAGTAAAGAAACTCTTAAATTGCTAAATGATGGTGGCCGCCGCATCTTTTCTAATATTGTAACAGGTGACGAAACTTACATACCGTTTTTTGACGTTCCAACACGTCAAGAAAGCAAAGTATGGGTCTTTGAAGATGATCCCGCGCCGACAATGGTGAAAAAACAACGTGCACTGAAAAAAGTGATGTATGCCGTTTTCTTCAGAAGTACGGGTTTGGTCAGTCATCAAGTTGGAAGGACAGGTGACAGTAACAGCAAACTGGTATACCACTAAATGTCTTCCAGAAATTTTACACGAACTGAAAATTAGGGGACTAATGCTTCACTATGACAATGCATCTTCACATACAGCCAGATTAACAGTTGAGTTTCTTAAACAAAAACAAATTAAAGTGAACGAGCATCCACCGTATTCACCTGATATAGCTATGTGCAACTTTTAATTATTCTTTAATCTAAAAAAGAACTTATGTGGACGTCATTTTCATTCAGAAGATATTGATGTGGCTATAAATGCATTTTTTTCATTATTCCAAGAAATGAATGGCTTGGGACATTTAATCTGTGGAAAATTAGTCTACAAAAGTGCATTGATGCTGGAAGAGACTACTTTGAACACACCTAAAATTTTGTAAGTATAACTTTAAAAACCAGTTGTATCTCAAAAATTTCAGAGTGACCCTCGTATTTATTACTGAACACGTTGCAAGCTTCTAGATTACAATCATGAGCAGCCTTTTCATTTTTCGATTCACCTTTGTGATTTTATGTATTTAAACTTAATATATAAACTCCTTGATAAAAATTTGCAGTTTTTTAATTTAAAAAGCACTTTTAATTCTACAAAGCTGTTAAAGATTTTAAACAAACATTGTTGCTGTGAGATACATTCTGTATGTAAATCCACACACAATTTTTGTGTCGTGTAGCTTTCTATGAGGAACATTATTTTCACATAAGATATTTTTTTTAATATTCTCAGAATTTATATCCATATAGTCACTTAAAAATATTACAAATTTTATAGCATGAGCGTTTACATTACTGAGGATAAGAGAAAAACTTTGCACCTCTTATTTTAACTCATAAAATTGTCTTATGACATCTGTGAATGTAATTGTATACATAAAGAAATATTTTTCTTAATTCAACTCTATGTTTCTGCTGTTGACAATATTTTGTAAAAATAATTCTATAACGATTTACTTTCCCCTATAATATGACCGATGAAAAATTAATTAGATCATGGTTATAAACCCTCAATGGATTTATATTTTAAGTGACTTTTTATTACATTTGTATTCTATTCTAAATTTAAAGAAACGTTCTGCTCATTCATAAGAATTGTCCCAAATTTTGTTTCATCTTCTGGTGATTTGCTTTTAAAAAAATTCCTTCTCAGGTTACACAAATACAGACTTATAATATCAAGTATGAGTAACATACAATACCATGTTTCAAAATTTATATAATACTTATTACAAGAAGCTTTTACACAATGCATGTTTTTGTATTTGGCTATTAAAAGTGAAAGAGACACATTTGTACAAAATTCGTTTATTTTACATGGTTTCTATAATGAATTAACAAAAATGCATGACTGAGAAAATAGTGAGAATGTTATGATTCAAAATGCATTGCATTGTCTGTCTTTCAGTAACATTTGATCCCATCCATAACTACAATAAAATTATCTGTTTTTAATGCCTATTTTATATTTTTACATATCATATCCACCCATACCACCTCCCATTCCACCCATACCGCCCATGGGTGGCATCTTTTCTTCTTTTGGAAGTTCCACTATAACAGATTCTGCTGTAGTCAAAAGGGAAGCAACTCCTGAAGCATCGAGAAGGGCAGTACGAACAACCTAAAAAGTCAAAACAATGTTTCAATAAAAATATCGAGTTTATACTAAAGTCTTGTACACTGAATTATAAAATTAGTAAAATTTTATTTAAAATTACTAAAACCTTTAAAGGGAATTTGAATAAATTAGAACTAAATAGCACATATTGTGCTGTTTCCTAAACCAGGATAAATAAGCGTGAAATTTTAAAATTTATTCATTGCATTTGTTAAAAATTTCTCCTTAGTATATAAGTAAATATGTTGTGGTCACAATGTCCTCCGTAGTTAGTTTCCATTCCAAATCAATACTCCTGGGGGTATAAGGAGTTAGGAAGCCAGAAAAGACCCAAGATCACTTTCTAAATTGGAACACACAGATGGTGCTACCACCTATGAGTGAAAGTCTTACTTCCATCCTTATACAAAGGTGCTCTGTTCAAAAACAGAAGACGCTCTTTCTGACTTTATTTGCTCAGTCCCAGACATGTTATTAGTAACACGATTCTTATTCTATGCATGGCAGATTTTGATTCAATATCTTTCAGCATTATACAAAATAAAATTAACCAATTCAACAAGTAAGAATCAATCTACCATAACAGTTATAATCAACTAAACACCTTAATTAACAAATAAATAGTTTTTATTCTTCCATCTTAAAATAAGTTTGACAAAATTACACAAAATGGTATAATCAAAGACAAAATTTAAATGAATCATTTAGGAATGAAAGTTGGTTACATTAAACAGATAACATAAATGTCAAACTTGTATAAAATTGGAATAGTGTGTATTCATTTCAGCGCCTTTATTTTGATAAAAAGGCCAAACCTCAGACATAAGAAAACAGCTCAAATTAATTTGCATGAAGAAAACTTCACATTTAGTTCAGAAATGACTTGTGGA
Organism: Latrodectus geometricus; assembly: GCA_026290005.1. Classification (NCBI taxonomy): domain Eukaryota; kingdom Metazoa; phylum Arthropoda; class Arachnida; order Araneae; family Theridiidae; genus Latrodectus; species Latrodectus geometricus. The sequence goes on along the minus strand of JAPDSC010009138.1, from coordinate 32,463 downwards.
AAAGTGAAAAACTCTTGCACGAAAATATCGAATTAAAATACTGTTTTGAAATTAATAGTTTATAGATACATAATCTTAAAGGTTGGTTGGGTTTTGTGGTGCAAGGTCTAAAAAGGACAAGCTGTGCTCAGCATAAGCTTAAAGATAAGCTTACTATTTATTACAATTATATAATGCATTAAGATGAATTCTAAATATAAAATTTCAAATTTTAAAAAGGTACATAGTACATTTAGATGGTCACAAAACGAAAAAGTTCAAGATAAATTTTAAGGAAAACTTTAACCTACTGCTTCTATGATTTGGAAACTAAATCAGAACTGATAATTAAAGCATCTTGCCGACTCATTGTTTTTCTTTCAGCTCTATTGTTTGGTTGAGGTCAATATTTATACCTCTTCAGTATAGACCCAGAAAGTTACTAAAACATTGCTACAGAATGCATTTGATAACTCTGCTCCTATTAGTTCTGTGGACTTGGAACTTTGAGAATGGCATAAAACAAAAAGGTTTTTTCTGGATTTTGCAGACTGATATCATAGTTCTGAAAATGATTGTTTTCACAAAAGTCCTAAGACAATTTCACAAAACAAAAAATGTTAAAAACATATAATTAAACAGAAATAAGATTCATAGAAATATTTACATTTGCACAGTGTATTGTATAATCTATTGTTTACTTCAGCTTTTTTGTTTCAATTATTTAATTCAGTGTTTGGTAATAATACAAAGTAATAGACAAGGAATGCATAGAAATATTAATGTTACTGTAACAATATCAAAACGATATCTAATTAGGTACAAGGAAACGGCTTTTAAACACGTCAAGATTTTTGAGCATGTAGAAAGAAAATTTATGCAAATTTAAAAAGAATACATAAAGATTTGATTAAACAGCAAAAAACATATTTTACCTTATCTCTTTTATAATTTATTTATATTGGTTTCAAAAACTAAGCATTTTAGATAAGAGTAAATTTTGAATAATTTGAAAAAGTTTGATGACTTCTAATTTACCTTTGTTGGATCAATGATGCCAGCTTCAATCATACTAACATATTCTCCTTTCATAGCATCATAACCGAAATCTCCTTTATTATCAAGTACTTTTTGAGTAACAACAGCAGCATCAACACCAGCATTCATAGCTATCTGTGTGCAAGGCATTTTTAATGATTTTCGGACTATTTCAATACCTACATAATATAAAAAAAAGATTGAGAGAAAACAGTTCAATTTGCCAAAATAGAGATTAACAACCTTGACAAATATATAGTTAATACATATTAGGAAATCTAATATTCAAAAGTAAATAAGAAAGGAAAAACTGGCTATCACTTTTTAAAACAATGCCCAAGACAAAAATCAAAAACAGGAAGTGACATTTTTTATTTTATATTTTTGAAAGCATTACGTTTTTTATCATTCATCTTACAATGCATGTCAGTAACTAAAACAGAAGTCTTGCTAACAAATAAGAAAATTTCTCAGCATGATAAAAGTTTCATACCTGTTTTCTGATCATCATTCTCTGGTTTAAGTTCGTCTAAGGAAGGGAGACATCGCAATAAAGCAGTACCACCACCTGCAACAATTCCTTCTTCTACAGCTGCTCTAGTAGCATTCAAAGCATCATTGACCCTGTCTTTCTTCTCATTCACTTCTACTTCACTGGAGCCTCCAACCTGTACAGTTTAAAAATTACTGTTTAAGAAATAGATTCTTTTGAAACAATTTTTTTTACCAGCTATATTAAAATTTTTGCGTATTTTTATTTTTATGAACTCTACATATATAGTATAATGAATTAGTATAAATCAATGCCAAGAACAATAAGGTACATACAACAATTATAGAAACATGCTCACAAAGGATATTAATCTTAACTGTTTGAGTATGGCGAAGTGCTATAGCACTTTGCTTGTTATGTTATGTATAAGAAAACTCTTCAGCACTCAACGATTAATTGAAAACCAGGATTGTATTATATAATTTATATCTATTTTTACAAATATTAAAATATTTTAATATTTAATGCTCATTATTTTACATAGTCATAAAAAATAGTTGACAGTCACACCAGTTTAAAATAGGAAGCAAAAACACTTAAAATATTCTCATCTAAAAACTTTTCAAACTTTAAGTTACTCAATTATAATAAAATAAATGCTAGTAGAATTGATTTGCTTGGAAAAGCTAGCAAACTTTTTCATATTAAACCTTAAATTCATCATAGAAATTAACTTAAGCAATATTTTATTCAATACCATGACTAAATAAATGCATTTACATAAAAATCTATATAAAATAGAATTTCCTGAAAATCAAAATCATTACGATTTATGAAGATCAAAATTAGCGTTTGATGAGAGCTAAAAATTTTGTTTACAAATAAAAGAGTAATACCTTTAACAATGCAACCCCATTTGATAGCCGAGCAAGACGTTCCTGTAATTTTTCTTTCTCATACTGAGATGAAGTTTGTTCAATTTCATCTTTGATTTGTGTAATTCTTCTGTCAATGTCTTGTTTACTGCCTTTTCCCTAAAAATATTTCAGAATATCAATTGTACTTACAAAGGAATATGCATAGATTCTCATTTATTATTAATTTTAGTAAATATTCATGGATTGAATTAAATGAATTCAACTGTCAAATGAAATCTTGAACAATACAATTTGTTAACTCCAAAATTTTTTATATATTTGTTTCATATATTTATTTATATTTTGCTTAAAATCTTCATTGAATATCATGCCATTTAAAACATTATATTAATTATTTTTGTGCAAAATGAATTTAAAATTCTAACAGCATACTTTAAGCAATAAAGTGTCATCCTTGGTGATAACAACTTCAGCAACATGACCAAGATCAGTAGGTTGAACATCTTCTAATTTTACTAAGTCAGCATCATCACCAAAAACAATTCCACCAGTAGCAATAGCCATGTCATGCAAAGTATTTTTCCTATTGTCACCAAATCCAGGTGCTTTCACAGCAGCAACTTGAAGACCAACTTTTAACCTATGAAATATTTAAAAAATAAAAGAATGAAGAAATATTTAAACTTATTTTAATTGAAATTAAAAAATTACAGAATAAGAATTCTTTAAAAAAATTCTGAAATTAAATATTGAAGAAAAATTTAAGTTAAATATACAAACGATTTAGTGTTTTTATAATTTTGTATACAGTTTCTACAAAATACATTTAAGTAAATATTTGAACTTAAACAATACATCACCTATTTAATACCATCGTACTCAAAGCTTCACCATCAACATCTTCAGCGACAATTATAAGAGGTTTTCTTTGACTATTTGCTAATTCTAATGCAGGAATAATGGACTGAACACTAGATATTTTCTTTTCACTGAATAATACCAATGCATCTTGATATTCAATTTTAGCTCCTGTAAGAAATTTTTTTTTTTTTTTTTTTAATAATTTGCATTTTTTAAATATAATACAATGAATAACAATTATTTACAGAATTCAGAGAAATTGGCTTTGGAATAGTCAATTTTTAAAAAATTATGATAAAATGTTAAAGGATATAAGTAAAGTAATTAAAAAATATTAATTTTCGTGCAAGTTGCAAGTAAATTTTCTATCAACCAACAAAACTCTTACAAGTCATATTTAAAAAGAAAACAATAAATTTTACCTTTTTCATATTTTGAAAGAAACAAAAACTTACACCAGATCAATAATAAAATATGACAGAATATTTTTGTAAAAGTGACAATTTTATTTAATAACTACATCAAATGTCAATATGAAATATAAAACTTATAAACTATATCATTTAATATAATTATTAATTCTGGAATGTAACAACCAAAATAAAAGTTAACAATATCTAAATCTTAAAAAACATAACATGAAGTAACAAAGACAAATTACTTATTTATAAGAATTTCATTTTTAACAGCATACAGAAACTTATAGTAAAATGGCATTCTAAAGTAGATTAACTGCTACAATGTCAATTAACCGGTAGAATAATTAAACTTAGCTGAAATGAAATACGTAAACTTTAAAATAAATTGAGTCTAAAATTAATTTATACAGGCTTGGAAATCAAGTGTAATTTACATGTTTAAATAAAATAGTATGAAACTTAGTGCTTTATAGAAAACCATTTAAACTAATGATACCACTATACAAGTGCAAACTGATATTTAGGGGGAAAAATGTTAGACTATATATTTAAGATTAATATATTTATAATTATTTATAAGTTTTATCATACAACACAAAATTGGAATAAGTAATCTTTATTAATGAGGAAGTTATTGATATAAATGTGTGCATTCTCATTGCAAAACACTAAAATTTATTAATTTAAATAACCCAATACACCTTAAAATACTTTAAATGCAGAATATTATCTTCATACCTTTTGCTGTATTAATGAAGTATGGAGAAATATATCCTCTATCAAATTTCATGCCTTCAATAACTTCTAATTCATCATTTAATGTTTTGCCATCCTGAAAAATGAATTTTTATAACTTAGAATAAATTTGAATGCATTAAACATATAATTCTTTTAATTTGGAAAACTTATACTTATGAGCAATTTATGAATTATGCTTTCAAATATGGAAACTAACATTGATTAAAAGCAGACAGTTTTAAATTCTGTAAATCTAACAGATAAAATCAGTTCATTTTAATAGCTCACCTTTTCATGATACTTTAAAACCAAGGGGTGGGGAACAATAAAAAACATTCACCCATATATTAGAACAAAAAAAAAAATTCATGTACTTGATTTTTTTTAAAAAAAAACATAATAGCTTTATGTTATAATGCATACAGTAAACTAATCAGCATATTTGAATATTGAATATTAATATGAAGTATCAAAGTAATTTATGTCATCCAAAAACTACTTTTGAAATAATTAGCTTTAGTAAAGAAAGTCATTTGAAGAGAAAGTTTTTAATCTAACACATATTGACATAATTTAAAATATAAAAAAATGAAAGTGTTTACTCTTAATTTTGGAGGGGGGGGGGGAACCATTATTTTAAAAAAAAATTAGCTCACTTATCTTTTTGCTCTGGAATATTTTACATTTACAAGGAAATAAGCTGCTAATTTTATTAATGCTATATTCATAAATCTATTTGAAAAGTTATGAATACTACTTGTAGAAACTAATTTTATATTAATCTATAATTTCAGTAATTTGAACCCATAGTATCTAGGTTGAAAACAGAAAGAACATTAAAATGAATAGAAAGGAATTTGTAACGAAGTTAATAAGTTTCTTATTTTGCTGATCATTTTAGATGCAAAAGTCTAAATGTAATGTATCATAGCCAACCACTAAGTCAAATGTAATTTAATATGAATGTAGCACAAGTATAAAAAATCTTCATAATTAAAATCTTTTATATTTATCTTAAATGGATTTGAAAGTCAAAGTATCTTTGCTAAAGCATTCTGTACCAAGCTCTAAATCCAAAAACATAGCTCCATCTGTTAGAGCCTCCCATTAAGATTACTTAAAGTGATCAACCGAGTAAAGGCAAAAGCATCCCATTAGTACACAATATAAAAGCAGTTTCTTTACTTTTGTTCATATCTTGTATGTTATGTTTCAATCTTGTTGGATATCAATAAAAATTAGTAAATTCTATTTCTACAGTAACTCAAAACTTCAACTTTTCTGAAAAGTAGAAAACTTCAAATCATGTCATAAAACCTAATCTTTGAAAGATGTTTGAACCAACTTTTAATATTAATAAAAGAGCAAGGTTCTTACTCTACTTTTTTGAAATTTAATTTAAATATTTCATAGTGTGAAATTAAAAAAATGTTTTTTAAATAGTCTCAGAATTTAAATAATTAAAATTCTATTATTCATAAAAACATACAAGTAAAAAAATGAATCAAAACAAATGAAAAATGATACGGAACTAAGATTTTCTAAGAACATATAATTTAATAAATTTTAGAAAAAAATAAACTATATACATAAAATCTGGCAACACAATAAATTATTGATTTTATTAAAAAATGAAGTTAACAATAATTTTCACTTATTGACAGTTTTCAATTTAATATTTTTATATAGCTTCTCTTATTCCTTATTAATTCATAAATTTAAAAACTTTCTATTTTATAATCAAAATTATCAAAAGTAAATTCAAATATTTTTCTGCTTTTCCACAGATATTGCAAAATTTCTAGATATCCAGATGAAAGACTATTAGAATTCATTAAATATCAATAAATCAACATTTTAATCTATTATTTTAAATAGCTCTATTATTCTTTTTTTTTTTTTTAATCATTTATTAAATTGCTTTTAAGATGAAAATCTTTTACATACAATTTTCAGCTGAAGACATACAAGAGGCATTAGAAAACATTACTGATAAACATTTAAAATATTTGTATTTTATGAAAAATGAAAATTTTCACAATTTAGTTCATATTAATCTCATCGACATTCCACTTTTTGTATATTTTAGACAGAATTTGTTATAAATGACTTGACCATCATAATTTTGAACAATTCCTAAGAATACTAGTTGCCCAGAAAAAAAAGGAATAACCTCAATAAACTACCTTAATTAGAACGCAAGTGCGTACAGCAATAAATCAAAATTTATGTTCATGTCCTTAAAATCATTTTTTTATAAATGTAAGCAGAGGCTTCAAGAATCTCTCCCAAGCATATCACTCAACAATTAACATGCTTATTATTTTTTTAGTGTTGCAGGATGCAAACCTAACTTCACAATAAATTCCTTCTAAAAAAACCTCAGAGATTAATATATAAGCTTTAATAAGTTTACAGTAATAAGTGACATTTAATTCTAATACTCACTTTTAACCTCTTCAAATATACAACTATTTTTATGATAAAAAAATTATAAAAATTCAGTCAATAATATAGCTCTTGTTATCATATTACACATAAATTTGATCCAGTAGTTTACAGGAAGCAATTAACCAAAACATTTAAAAATAAAAAATCAGATTTTTTCCTTTATATTGAAAATGATTTTGGAGATCAATATATAGGAATCTTCAAATAAGCAGTTGCACTAATTTTTCAATAATTATTATATATAGGAATTGTTATTAAAAATTGGCCAACAACAAATCATAACAGCAATTATGAAATTTATTATACATGTAATTAAAATATTAAGAAATTTAAAACATTACTTTTACTGTAATTACACCATCATTTCCAACTTTCTTCATTGCACTGGAAATTAAATCTCCAATTGTTTTATCCCCATTTGCAGAAATAGTAGCTACCTAAAAAAAAAACTTATTTAAATTTGAATCAAATTTTAAAAGAAAGCCAACAAAAGCAGAAATAAACATTTAAAACATAATAGTAAATAACTTGTTAATATTTTTTATTAATTTTTTCCAAGTTTTTTTTTTAAATGGAAAGTTATTTTTATGAACAGAATTTAATTTGAAATTGGCACTAAAATAAATTATACCTTTTATTTGTAACAGCATCAGTTTCACAAACTCAAATAAAATATATTATCAAAGCTTAAAGCATACTTTTACCTCAAATTTCTTACAATAAAATTAATTTAGTTTTAAGTTTATACAATAATTTTCAATTACATAGGGGAGATTTTAGAATTTTATACATTAAAAATGAAATTTAAAATTGTTTGGCAAAGTCTAGCTTCTTAAAAACTTTAGATTTGATAATTTATTTTAAAGCTAAGTTTTTCACAAGTTCTAGAGATAATTAAATCAAAATAAAACTGAATACAGATCTAATCTCTCTTCAGAAATTTAAAAAGAACCCTTAATGCAACAAGTATTGCAGTTCAATCTATAATTATTTTATTCAAAATTTGATAACTTGAGTAAATTTAAGACCTTTTATAATTGAACTTACATTTAAATATTTCACAAAAATTAAAACATAAGACATTAATATTTAACATATCATTAGTTTACAAGTTTCATATAATGTTTTTATGAATTACTTCTGCATGAAATAAGCAATCTTAAGTTTAATCATAACATAGTTAATCAATAACTTATTTCTGAAAAGCTTTACTTATTAAACATCAATGTATTTAGTTTTCATAAATTAGAACAGGTAAATAACCAGATTTTAACTTTATATAAATAGCAAAATTTGTATTCTAATAGGTATAACTAAATTAGACAATAACCATACAAAATAAAAAATTAACCATTTTATTTTCTTCCACTTATCAATAGACCAGATTTTGTGAGAAGTTTGACATTAACATTTGACAATTGGCTTAAAAATAATTATGCTGCCATAAATATAATGCCGACTAAGCAATTTTTCACAGTTGTTTGCTTTTTACAATATAATCCACCTCAATACCTGTCTGCCTTCTTTTATAGTTTTTCTTTTTTCATCCACAATGTTATTTGGCGGAATTTTCAGAACATACTAAGTGTATATATACTGTCATTACTTTATATATCTTTAGAAATTCTTAAAAATTGTCATGTTTTCATCACATTTACTTCAGTTAGATTGCTGTAGCAATTTGGAATACTTGAAAATCTTAGATCTGAAATATTAAACTTTACAAAGAACACCCAACTTATATAGAACTTTTAAAAAGCTAGAGCATAATACCAGAATAAATACATTTTTATTTATGAAAGAAATAGCTATGGTATTTTAATGCATACAAAGTTTTCATGCATTATACATTCACAGGTTTTTTTTTTATTCATACCCCTAACTATATATAAAATATTTTTATAAAATTGCTTGTCTTAGTTCACAAGCTTTTATAAATAGAATTAAAATTCTGCTTATTCTATTTTTCCCATTTAAGCAATTTTCAAAATTTTTACACTACATCTCAAACAATGCTCCTTGTCAACAAAAAATTACATAAATTGATTTTTTATAGCAAATTTTTAAAATTTGAATCAAACTATTTATTATAGCCTATTATATTTTGGTAGGACTGGCTTTCTGCCACTACTAGGTCATTTTTTACTCATTAATCGTAGGGGCTAAAAATAGAATAAGACCAATGCTTTTAAAAGGATTTCAAATCATTACAAACTTCACAACAAAAGACACTTAATATGAGCTGTTGAACTGAAGACTAGAGAACTTGTTCAACTGCTTATCAGACTTAAGACAACACCTAAATTTACAGACATGTGATTTGTTTCGTATCTGAGTAGATTATATTTTGAAATAAATTTAAGAACACAAGGATCTTCAATGATTAATTTCAACTTATATTTATATATTACCTGCGCAATTTCTTCAGGGGTAGTAACAGGCTTAGAGTTCTTTTTTAGTTCTTCTATAACTCTTTCCACAGCAATCATAACACCTAAAATTATTCCATAAAATCAACATTCTACTCAAAATTTTCTTTTTACTCATAATTATACTTTTGTAAAACTTGAGCTAGTCCACAAAAATATAGCCTAATTTTAAAAAAATTAACATTTAATGAAATTTTCAAGAAATATTTGAATTTAAGTTTCAGCTTTATGAAATTATTACTGTCAATAGTTTATTAGATAAAAAATGTTTGAATTTAAATCTTACCTTTCCTAAATTCTATTGGATTGGCACCTTTGCTAATTTTTTCAAATCCTTCTTTAGCTATAGATCTTGCCAATACTGTGGCAGTTGTTGTACCATCACCAGCTTCTTCATTGGTGTTATTTGCAACATCTTGAACTAATTTGGCACCAATGTTTTGAAATTTATCTTTAAGTTCAATTGCTTTTGCTACTGTGACACCATCTTTTGTGATTTTTGGAGAGCCCCAGGATTGTTCGATTATGACATTACGACCCTAAATTAAACATAATATAGATGTGAATAATTAGCTTTTATATTTTCATTAATATTTTATTATACATACTCCAATTACAATCATTTATAAGCATATAGGAAGAAAGTAAAACCAGGAAGGGAAAACAGATGCAGATTACACAATACAATCCAAATAAAAGTTCCTCTAGCATTTGCCTCTATTAGGAGGCATGTTCTATCAAAAGTAACAAGTGCAATTTCAAGAAAAATTAAAATAGTATAATTGAATTTAAATTAATTTTTATATATAAAAATTTACAAAATACATTACTTTAGAAAATATTTAAACAAAACTGTTAAGTGTTTCAGAATGATAAAAAAAATATAAGATTTTTAGAAAAATCAAAAGAATTATAGTAGAATACTGATTACAAACTCATTACATCAATAAATTAAAAGCCCAACAGTTATTTTCAAGTAATCTTGAGTCTTAACTATTTTTCAAGTTAAAATACAATTACAGAAATTTAATTTTAAATACCCAAAACAGAATTCTATAAATTTTTAATTTGTTATTAGTAAACCTCAATTATTCTGAACAAGAACATAAGACATTTAAAAATCTGCAAGATTTATTGTTTTTTGATGATAATGAAAATTTAAATTTAACATGATTTTTCTAGGAAAGAATCACAATATCTTCTCTGAGAAAATTGTACAGTGCAAGACAAAGGGGTTCTTTTTTTGTCTTAGCCAACACAAGAGATAGCAAAAATTATACAGATGAATTATTCATTTCTCCTATTATTTTTGCTAAAATAAATTTAAACTGTTTCATTAGTGAAAATCACACAAAACATTTTATTAACAGTAAAATATACACAACAGCAATTATCAACCAATTCATTAAAAAAAAACTCAAGACTTAAATAGTATATCTGTTATGTTAAATCAAAATTTTTTTTCTAAACACACAATGAAAGAACTAAAAATCTTTTATTTTCATTTATTGGGATCAAAGATTTTTTAAAGAAATCATTAATAAATATTTAAAAAATGCATGACAACAAATACTCAAATGTTCAACTCTGCAATCCAAAATGAAATCATCCAAATAAAAGAACATAGTATACTCTAATTCTTGAAATTTACTAAGCAAAAAAGAATACAAATTTTTTTAGTGTGAATAAATTATTTTTAGATGGATTTTGCTAACAGCCACCTAGTGAAAAATCAAATTACTGTGCCAAAATAGTCTCATTAATAAAATGAATTTTAGCCTGCAAATGATTACAATTCCTAAATTTCTAGTATGTACACAAGTTTATTGCAATTAATAAAATAAAATACATTTAAAATTTGTTTTATAGAAATTCAAATTATTAACTTTAAGTTTGAAATAACTTGAGAAATCTTAGAATTCTTTAAATTTTTCTTGCAGTAGGAAATTTAAAAAATATTACAAACGAACTTGAAGTAATAAATTTCTGATAAAAGTGACTTAATGAGATTAATGACATTAAGAGGCTATTTTTTTAACATGCCAAATATAATTCAAATATTTTATAACTAAGCTATATTATTTAAATTGGATATCAAGCAGAAATTTTATATAATCGTTATACAGTAATTAATACAAGTTAATAAAAAGTATTATTAGTTTAAGGCTGTATGATGGTCCTTGCTTAGCAGCATTATAGATTTTTTTAAATTAGAAAACCAAATATCATAGAAATGGTAAAGATTTACTGTACGGTCGCTCTTTGCGACGTTTTGAAAAAATAGCCAATATTTATAAGCAAGGTTTTAAAATAAACAGAATAATGGAAAATATTGCCCGTTAAAAAAAAAAAAAATGACGACTAAATTACCAAAATCGTAAATAACGAACAATAAACACCATAAAAAAATATTAATAATAAACATACCACTCTTCCACCAATTTATTGCTTAGGATCATCTTTAATTGTGGGCAGATTATTGCTTATTCATGCTAACCATTACTGTTAATTTATTAACTACTACATAATATTACATTGAATTATATTTAAAAAATATCACTGTTCAATAAAAACTTAAATTAATTAAAAAAAAAAACAGTATTATTCAAGTTAGCAACTAAGTGGTAAATTTTAAGTCTATCTCATGTCCAGTGGAAATATTTTTATGGCGCTTCCCCATTACTCAATTAAAAATAGAGATTCATATAAACTGATGATATTCACATTGATTCAACTTTATGGCACATCTATAGATCATTCTTTGTTAATACTGCATAAAGCTTTTTGAAGATGTTTTATGTGTTTTTAACTAAACAGTATGATACATTTGTTATTAGTAAATAATAAATACCAACATCGTTTATTTAGTTTTTATTTTACAATATTCCAGTTACAACATAATATTATTCAGTTATATAATTAATTTTTTGACATGTTTTTATAAATGTGTTAGCTTTCTAGCATCAAACTATGTAATTCCCCTGTTGCAGATAAATAACAGAAAATCACAATACATTCAAAATCTCCTAACTTGCCATTAGTAACAGCAGTTTAACAAATGAGGTTTAAATAATTAACTCTTTCAAGATATTAATGTTTACTTTAAGCAATTTTTACCTTAGGCCCCATGGTCACAGCTACAGCATCAGCAAGTACATCAACTCCCTGAAGCATTAATGCCCGAACATCAGGTCCAAATTTAATATCTTTTGCATAATGTCTTCTTATGCTCAATGCAAGACGTCGAGAGAGTAAAGGACGTAGAACAGTATGGAAATGCATTTTGCTATTACATAAAAACTTAAATATGTTAGAATCTCATTACATTTATAAATATACAGTGCTTTATGAGAATAATTTAGGAAGACCTCAAAGACAAATTTGGTTTTAGCAGATCAAACATAAAATGCAACAAGATTTATATTAAAATTATTTGATATCTGGTCAAGATGCCAGTATGTAAACATGATTTAAAAACAAAACCAAGACTAAAGTTTCAATTTAGCAAATTTAATAATAAGTTTAACAATACTGTAAGACTAAGTTATTGTAAAGTACCTTGTTTACACTGTTATAATGCAGATATGGAAAATAAGTTCACATTTATTTTAAATAGACAACAATTTCCTTACATGCAATATGTACTTTAAAAAGCAATTTAAGATAAGAGTAATTTAACTTTCTATGCTTATTTATTCGCATTTTATGAACAAAAGCTTACGTTTTCTTAACTATACATTTGAGCATAAATATATTTTACGTTTGATTACCAATGCAAAAAAATCTAAAATAAGGATAATGATTATAACAATGTTTATTCCGCAAAAAAAAAAACATCTGCCCAACAAAAGTTATAAGCATGCTATGCAATTTTCAATCAAAAATCATTCTTCAGCTCTCGAGCCATTACTTCATTGAATATTAAATGTAATAAAATTTAGAGACTATTATATGCAAGATGTAATAAAACTTAAAGACAACTATTAAACGCAAGATATAATAAAATCTAAAGGTCATACTTAATAAAATATTTAGATTACAGCTAAAACGTTTTACATAATAAGATGCATTAATAAATTATATAAATTAATGAAATTACCACAATTTTGGTCATTAAAATAAACAAAAAATTTAACTAATGAAATATAATTATTTTGTTACCTAATCGAAAACTTAGCACAAAAATAACAAAAAATATAACACAAAACTTACAGTATTGAAAAAGGAAATTAAAAAACTGAAACACCGGCTATTAGTAGTATAAATCTATTATCAAGGGCGTCCAAAAACCATGTGCTATCCTGAGTTCTCTATCTGAGGAAGGACTGCACCGCACAAAAACCGGCTCAAGATTATTAAAAAATTGAAATTAATCTTTAGCTGGCTGTTGAGACAGATTTCAAACTGTTAAATTTAATTTTTGATAAACAAATATAAATTTTCATTGAATAATTTATTTAAAGACGTAAATAAAATGTTATCTTAAATTAAAATAGTAGATCCTTTATTCCTATTTTTAAGAAAATAAAAAATTGGCAGCTCTTGCTCCTAAGCATATAATTCTCCGCAAATAAAATTTGATTATTTCACTGTGAATAAATACGTATTGTTTACGGAAATAGTAAAATGATTAAATTTTACAAATTTCATTTCGATACTGCAAAACGAAAAAAAAAATTTTTTCAGCACAAAGTACAGCCAACTCAGGTTTTTATTTGAATGCATTTGAATTTACTAAACCTCGAAGCTTCTAGAAAAATGATGAAATTTTTTACTAATAATTCCTAATTAATTTTACAAAAATTTTACTTTGAAACATTCTCTAAAATTAAATAAGAAATTTTTTTAATCATTGTATTCCTTAAAATTCTAAATGAATGATTATTTTGAAACACGTGGTTTCAACCCAACTTGTGTAGAGATTATCTGGACATAACCTTACCGGTGTCTACTGAAACAATTTTCAATCATAGCAGACGGGTTTTCTATTTGTATCATTCTTATTAAATACTTTTCAATTATGGTATGTAAACTTTATAAAAATATCATCTTTATTTGACTTTTAACGATGCTAAAATAGTTGGAAATGTTTTTTAGCCTGAAAAACATTAAATTATAGCGGTTAATATCTGAAGTTATGTTGTGTGTATCGAGAGTGAATACTTATGCTTACAGTATGATAAATTAGCAATCAAGTGCTTTATTTTAGTCATGTGTGAAATTTTTTTAATAAAAAAATTATTTGATGACTTTTAACCATTCGAGGTATATTTTTGAAGTTTCATTGAAGGTCTAGTATTTCAGATTTGTTGACGTTTTAATTATCAAAATAAGAGATAATTAACAATTTTAAATTTTTCATTATTAATTCTTAAGCTGTATATGGATTATCTGTCCGCAACTTTATTTTTTATAATTTTATCCTTTTTAATTTTTGTGCATATTATGCTTAGGCTGGTGTTGGAAAACGTCTTATTCCTATGCTGGATCGCATTTTGGTCGAAAGATTTGTACCTGAGACAAGAACAAAAGGTGGCATTATGATTCCTGAAAAAGCTCAAGCTAAAGTTCAAAGTGCTACTGTAGTTGCTGTTGGGCCTGGTGCTAGGAACGAAGTAAGTTTTAACATTTTTAAATTGTTCAAAAGTAATTACTGTATTAATTCAACATTTAAAGCTAGTTAATAAAAGTCTAGAACAATCTGATCTTATTCAAATAAAATACTTATTTTTGTTAAAAAGGTATAATTTAATTACTGCTACAAATTTAACAAACTTAATGTAATTACATCCTGTTAAATTATCCTGTTTAATTACATCCTGTTAATTAACCTGTTATCCATATTAATTTTCAACACTATTTTTTCTTAAATAAAGTAATAACAATTTTTCCTTTCTGAAAAGATCAAAACTGTTTCAGATAAAATTTGAACAGAAAAGGAAGTTATTTTAAAATTAGTAATTTAGTGAAGTTTTTCCATAAAATCTTTCTTTTTGAAAATTTGTATTAAAAATTTATTCTTACTTTAGAAAGGAGATCATATTCCTCCCAGTGTGAAAGAAGGTGATAAAGTTTTATTACCAGAATATGGTGGTACTAAAATAGAAGTCAACAATAAGGTAAGATTTCAAATTAATGTGAAATAATATCTTGGCGATTTATTCTTGAATATTCATTTCTAACTCGTTACATTTTTATTATCAGAATAAGATTCAAACATTGCCAAATATTTAGAATTTTGCTAAAATCCATGGCTTGATTTCCAGAACATACCTTTCTTAACCATACTAAAACTTTTGATGAAAAAAAATTTTTTTTATGAAGCTCTTCATAGTTTCAGTTTAAGTATTTATAGAAGTCTGGTCCTGAGAAAATTCTATCAACATATTGAAAATATAAACATTTGGATTCCTTATTCAGCCAAGCTTCACAAACTTTAAAACTAATTAAATTAAATGTCTGTGAAACTTGTAAAAATAACAATTTTTATAGATAAATTGTTGTGATTTATAGGTATGTACCAATGCAATTTTTATTTCAAATAAAATTCATCCAATGAAAGCTCCTAAGATTTTAATTATTACGGAAAGAATTTAAAATTTATGTTGCAGTTATTAAATTTCTAGATCCCCTGAACTTTTAATAAATTAGCTTTATTAAAGAAGTTAACTTAGAACACTAGTTAATTTTTTCATAGGTAATAACAGAAAAAATTTTATGAACTTCCTTGTTTATCAACCAGATTGAATATTTTTTGAATTTGCGTTTATCATCTGATGTTTTTGTTATTTTTTCCGTCTTGTGGTTTAAAACTTGGATTGTTGATATTTAGTTGCAACAGTAAATATCAATTAATAAGGGTAATAAATAAAAATCAATTTTGATTCTAAAACCAAAGTTTAAAAAAAATATTTTTTATAAATCCTAATGCGTGAGATAAAATAAAATATAAAAAATAATGGAATTCTTGAGGAACTCTAAAATTTTAAGTTTTATAGGCATGCTATACTGAGCTAAATTGCTAGTAGTATCATTGAATAGCATGTCACTTTATAAGTTTATGAAATAAGTTATTGAAATTTAAGTTATACAAGAGAGAAATATTATATATTCTATAAGTTAAATAAAATGTGTGAGAATAAAAAACTTAAGTTTAGACAAATGCTATTCTTTATAACCTAATGTGTTCAAGGTACAAAGTATAAATGGAATGGATAAAACTGCTTGCAGAAATAATTATCTAACTGGAAATCTCAGAGGTAAAAGATTAGTGTTTTTTTCTCTAACAGAAGAAGCATGTTTGGCACAATTTCCTATTTTCATGCCAAACATTGCAGTTATTTTGCTAACTTAAATTGTGTCACTAATATTAAAATTTTGAATATTTCTTTATAATTTCTTATTATAGAATATTGAAGTGCTAATGACTAGGAACTAATTTCACTAATAATATGTAATAAAAAATAAATATAAACTAAGTATCATGCAGCCTTCAATGGGTAACAACTAAACAATAAAACTGAATCCATAACGTCAGTATGCCTTTTTAGAAAAACTACATTAATTTGGTAATTGCACCCACCTTTTAAAAAAAATAATAAAATCAGTGCAATCTTGCCCTGATTTAAATTGAGCAATAAAAATAAATCTGGATAAAAATTTACTGTACATACCAATGGCGACTTTTTCAAAAATCTCGCCATTCTGCTCAAGCGAAGTCTAAAAATAAACAGAATATTAAAAATTATTACCTGATTTGTCGGAATCCCTGATCTGCAATTGGTTGGATTGTCAGAAAATGTTATTTATCACCAAATGTGGAAAAATCCTGCCAAGGGTGACCATACAGTAAATCTCTGCCTAAATGTGTGTCAATGTTGACATATTGTTAGAAAAACTAGCATTTATAATTAACATTAGCATTCTGAATATATTTAAATACAAATATACAAAATATTTGTAAACAATATTTAATATATAACATTTAAAACAGCAATATAATAATTAAAAAGATTAAATTAAATAACTCACCTAATCATTCTTGCAGAATAATTGGCACTGGTTGGATAACAGATTTTATAGCTCTCAAAAATTCAGCAGCAATGTTCTTGAAATGATTACATGGTCACATGCACTTCACAAGAAAAATTAATAATTCAAGTTACTGAAAACAATATGAAAATAAACTCATAAGCTTTTAAAATAGATTTTTACCTAAGAAACCTTAAAATAATAAAAAAATTCACTGTAAACTAATCTTCAAAAAATTTTGAAACGTAGAATTAAATTATTCACCTAAAAAGCTACTGCAAATTTCTAATCAAATGCTTCAAGTCTAGCTCACGCATGTACATAATCATGTTGTGCCATAAAATGAAAGTTAGTCATACAAACTCTTTCCAATGCAGTAAGCCAGCTTGATACATTTTATTGCTTGTATAAGCACTTAGTCTTAGACATGTTGGATATTGAACCATATTCACATGTCACAAAAAAGAAAACCAGGAAAACTCCTAAGTACCCACCCAATAGACATGGTGTGTATAAGTGCAACGTCTATTTCATACAGTTCAGCAGTGGCTGGTTTCAAATCTGGGACTTTATGCTCCAAAGATGTGTTTTCATTATTAATTTCATTTTAAAAGTAAAATACATTTTAACATCCAGTAAAATACATCCTACTTTTCAACATTTATTATATATATTTTTCTAAAGTTATTCATTTTTAAAAATACTTTATTTTTTGGATTGTAATTATTTAAACATAAATTCAGCCCAGTTCTTGAGCATAATAATTTCTAGGGATTCCAAATAGACTAACTATTGGTCCTAATTAAATTAGACCTTTTTATGCAAAATGTGACTATAGAGCTATTAATAGTCTTAAATCTAAGTCATTTGATGATTATTACGTTTTCTACAACAGAATTTGTGAAGTCTGTTTTTGAAGTAATTTAAAATATTTAAAAATCACTTTCTAACAGACTGTCCTAAAAAATTCTATCTACACCATTTTTTATAATTGGCTTGTGTATTTAACTTTAACAGATTGTTTTTTTTAAAAAAAGTTCTCTACTAAATTTCACAAAATATTTACTGTTCTAAAACTTATTTTCTTCTGAATCAACAATTTTCCATCAATTTTTATGTTAATAAAAATTGATATATATAATATATATAAATAAGCTTTCTGTATAGATTGATATGTAATGACATTGTCATTTTTATTTTTGTTCTGCATGTGTCTACTATATTTTGCAAATTCTTCAATTTGGTCAGGGATTTCCAAAACACACAGAACATTAATAAATGTTTTTTAAAACTATTTTTAAAAATGCAATGATTTTCTATTTTTTATTTTAATGTGTACAATAATATGAATATGTGTAAACTTAATACAAAATGTATTAAAGCTATAACCTCAGCTATAATTTATTTGTAAATGATATATAAACAAATTAAGACTAAAAATAATCAAGATTTATTTGCTGCTGTAATCTTTAATCAGCTGAGCTTTTACCTAAATTATTAATGTTCTATCTTTAAGCACTGATATTTTAAATGGATTAAATTGTGAAATGATTCTAAAAGGAACCAAACTTCTTTTTAAACAAATTTCCATCTGATCATTGGCTTCAAAATTATTAAAAAATCTTAGGTCTAGGCCAATAAAATAATTTGCATAAGAAAAATGCATATTGTGAAATGAAGCTTGTGTAGATCATCACTGTATGCTTCTATAAGCAAATATCATATGCTAAACATTGGTTCTTTTTCTTTGAATTTTCTACTCATAGAAGTTTACTTCTAAGCAATAGCATTTCATCAGAATTTTAAGTTTAATTGTTGCAACAATTGCTAGTAATTGTAAAATTATCTAAGCATTTTGATTAATTATGAATTATTTTAATTTGCTATATGCACATTAATGTAAAAAAAAAAAAAATCGAGTTTGAACATTAATAAAGGAAACAGAAATTCTTTACTGGGAATTTTACTTTTGTTTTCAGGAACTCTAGTGCTTTGTTCAAGTTTATGTCATGGATCTTTTTAAGTGCATTATCATTCTAAGCTAAATCACTTTCTTTATATTTACTTCCTAAATTTATACCATTTATTTTATCTTAAGTTGCAACTTATAAAGCTGGAGCTTGTGGAGTCAAATTCATTTTTTTATATTTTTAATTATTTGAAACAGTTTTAAACACCAAATCTTAATCAAAATAGTATTGTGCTGCTAAGTGACTAGGCAACAAAAACCAATTCATGGGAAATTGATTGGGAATTGGTCATTATGTACATTCATTGAGAATTTTTTTTAATCAAAAATGTATTTCCAATAATTCTAAGACAAATAACTATTTATCTATGCTGTAAGTTATAACTGAAAGTAAATTATTTCATTTAAGAACTTGATATGCATACATATTTAAAGATTTTTTTTCTTTTCTATTTCAGGAATTATTCATCTTTAGAGATAGTGACATCCTTGGTAAATGGTCAGAATGAAAGTAGGAATTAAATAAATGAATTATTGAACAATTCTCAGCGAACCAATCATTCAGCCAAGTCTCATTAGCATTGCATATATAAACATTGTAAAATGATGCATTTACAATGAATCATTAGAATAACAAAGTTATAGTATCATTTACTGTTAATTTTTGCAATAAAATGTTTTCTTGTCTATTATATCTTTGTTTCTGTTATCAACATTTGTCATCTTAACTTATAAAATTTTCAGGTGAATGCAAATACTGTTTTCATATGTACATATTTAAATATTTACATGTTTTTTAATCTTTAAAATTTGTAAGGCAATTCTTTACAAAATGTTGAATCATTTTTAAGAATTGCCTTATTTTAATCGTTAATCTGGAAATAAATTTTTTCCTTTTTTGAAAATTTATAAAGAGGTAATCAAGCAAAAAACTACATAGGTATCCAAATTACATCTTGTTTTCTTGAGAAATGTCTGACACTATTTTTTTTAAAAAAAATTCATGTAATTCTGGAAACTTTCTACTTGCCATTTTAGTGTGTTTAATAAATTGCTTAAAAAAATAGTTTTATTTTTTGCACAGATTACATTCTTTGTTATAAGTATAGCTTTTAGAATACGACAGAGAAGTAGTTTCATAGAATATGATAAGAGATATTTGTGCAATGCTAATCATCCCAAGTGTTGCTACATCTGAAACTCACACTGCAGTTTTATAAATGCACTATGAAGAAATGGCTTGGTAGGTTGCTGCATTTAGAATAATGGTAACGAAACTATGTGTATATATGATCAGCTGAGAACATCTATGCTCAAAGTCAACTTGGAAAAAAAACTTGCACCTCGTATGTTTCTTCTACAGTTTCACTAGAGAATTTGTCTATCTTACTTCAATCTTGAATAGATTAATATTTATTAGTCCTCTTCAATGATTCGCTAAAAAATTTTGTCTGTGAAATGCTATCTTCCTGCATATATCTGAAAAATCAACCACCTTTTATTTAGAAGATATTCACTATGTTGCGGCCAGCGAAATTTCGACCTTAATCCCACTTTGAATTTATAGAATGGCCTAGAAAAAGCGATTGGGTCAACAATTCTTTTTCAAGAACCTCGGAGTGTCTATGGAAGAATTTGAATTACTTACAGTCGCATTGATCGATAAATCTCATTAACAATATGCCAGTTTACTTTTATGTTTACATAGCTTTACCAAGTGGTTGCATCTCTTGCTAAACAAAGTTTGAAAAAGTGCGCCGATTTTGACATTTTCTCTCATTTCCTTGTCAGCTGAAATTAAATTCCTATGCAAATTTTATTTCCTGCTTTACAGCATTATGTATAATTTCATTCGTTTTTCCTACGTTGATCTCAATTTTAGAAGCAGGGAATCCGTAAAAATATTGGTGATTCAGGATGCCATCTGGACTCCACTGCATAGTAAGTATGTTGACCAAAATCAAGAGAGCTAAGCAACTGCATTAGCAGTGTATTTATTTTAAATTTGACGTCTTTATCCAATTACGCATGGATTCAATTAGACAAATTAGCATTAAGATATATCATTCATATACGATTAGCAAATTTAATCTTAGATCTCAGCATTCCTTATGATAGTTACTACCAAATGCATAAGCGTAACCATTCAATTGGAATCGATTTATGGTAAATTAAATAATTTCCGAGTGGAGGGATGTAATATTCAGCAAATGATAATATTTTCCCCCCTCGCTGATGATTCTCATTTACATGTGTGAGGCAAACTGCACAACGACTTAAGCCAATCTTCCTTTACTAAGACTTGATCTGAGAAGTGATTATCATGTTTGTGGATGTGCTGTAAAATGCATTAACAACTCGTAGGTACATTACCAATATTTTTACCAAGTGGTATTGCATTTGTTGTATGTGTCACATTGTTTAAAATTAATTTATTCCCAAGACAATCTACATTGAACATATCTTGCTATTTCTTCACAGAATGTTTTTGAAAATCATGAAATGTTCCGACGGAATTACATTTTTCTCACTTTTATTCCAAATATATATGCATTTTATATTGAATGAGAAAGCATTAGGGAATTGATTGTTACTTTGATTACTGGTATTAAATAATTAAAAATTGGTTGTAAAAAGATTTAAGAGAACAAATAATTAAAATAATCAAACAACTGATTTATATCAGAATTTGACCTTTATAAAATAATATAGAAACCGTTGATTAATTTCTACTCTGCCTAATGAATAATTCAGTTGGAATTGACTAAAAGTGCACTCGAATGAAATCCTACTGAATTTTTTTGTCAAAATGACAATCTCTGGCAAATTGATCAACATTCTAGATATTACAACCATTTACCTTCAACTAGTGTGATATGACGTTGAGAAAATTCACGTTTTTATGATAAAATTTCTGCAAGGCTTTAGAAATCAGATGCAGAAATGAAATTCGAATACTATTATCTGTGAAGCTTCTTATATTGAAAAATGTGGAATTAAACACTATACGAATGAAGCATCTGTAGTTTCATTCGACAAGATCTACAATGAAATTATCGGACGTAATAATATTTCCGTATACGAAGATTCTTTTTTTTTTTTTTTTCCTGTAAGTTATTTATTAAAAATGTAAAGCTAAAATTGAGAGAGTAATCTTTAAAAAATTAAATCATGTAATTGAAGATAAAAATTAAAGGAAAATTTATATAATTAATTAGAAGTTAATTAATGCAATTACAGATAAGATTTTTTTAAAAAAACTAAATTATACAATGAAGACATTACAAAATACCTATTTTTAAAATTGAGTATTCTCCTATTAGCGACTATCAGTATTGTTGAACAAATATTTCTATCGATTAGAAAACAGTACAAATTTTTGCATTATATTCAGGAAGTAAAATGCAAGGAATAATCCCAAAGATATGTTAATTATTTGAAAAAAGCATTTGAGTATAATTACTTATCAAAGATGATAATATTTTCTATATAAAACATCAATCTTTGATACCTAGTAAGGTATTTCTTAAAACTTAAGAAATAGGAATGCTCATGAGAACTATGGGGATTGTGTCCTGATTCAAACACATGTCACTATATGTTGTAATAAATGTGTTCAATTTTATTAAAATAACCTCTTAAAGAATAAGATCACCGTGGAAATTCTACAATTGAATATTCCCCGATATAATCGACTTTCTATATTATAAAACTAACCTCTTTGCCGATATCGTAACTCTTGAATAAAAATGTTTCTTGAACATATGCTACATACAAATACTATAGATCTTAAAACTTTGATGTACTAGTCTGTTGATTCAATAAACACCGAGTTTTTAAAGAGAAAATTGGTAATTTTATTTTAAGAACTTTTAAATTAGCCAACTACACTGACTTTTTTTTTTAAAAAAAAAATTTATTTTTGTACATGATTATCTTTCATTTATTGTAGCTCAAATAAAACATGAATCAGTTTGAGGTTGTATTTTGAACTTTGTTTCCGCTTAGAATGATTGAGAAGAAAAACTCATAAAAGTGAGGTTTATTCACCTGCACCATGCATTAATGCGTCATCTTGTGATCATGACTTACGTGTTTCAAAGACCCGGTAAAATATTCTTGACTAGAAAACCTACTAAACTATTTATATTTTATCAGAAACTTAAATAATAAATCTCGAATTTAAAATTAGTATGTACACACATGAAAATAAATGATTTCTATTTACCTTTAAAAAAATTAATATTTATTTTCAATGGACTAATAAATTATTCATCTTATAAAGCTATGAAGTATCTGCTATTTTTTCAGTTAGCTATACAAATAACTTATGCTGTTTTTCTTTCTATTTTAGAAATAATTCAAATAAGATTGGATTTATTAGCATTTATATTAAAAAATTGCTTATTATAATTATTGAAAAATATCGGTTCAGCTTTTTTATTTTAGAATTATATTTTTTAAATGGTCTATTATATATAACAAACTCTGGTGCAGTCATTGATATTTATAATAAAAATATTAGATTTTGGAATATAAATGTATTTAATTGAAGATTATACTTAAAATTAAAGTATTTTAAGAGCTGAAAATTTTTGTGAACTGGAAATCAGTTATTTTGAAATGGACTTGAATCTACATTTATTGTATGAAGTCATTGTGATTATTTTTAATAAGCTATGAAAATATTGAAAAATATGCTATAATTTTCTAATAAAAATAAGCTTATTTTAATTTATTAATGGAAAAGGAAATAAATTGCGTAATATGCTAGGCCCACACAAAAGTAATTATATCATGAGCAGTAAAAATGACTCAAGAAAAAAAGTTTTCTAACTATAATTTTTTTTTGAAAACATCACAAAAATAAATAAATAATCATAGAAATCTGTATTACATAATATAATAACAATAAAATTGAGTGCGGTATAATTTATTATAAATTCTAATTTTAATGCTACCGAAAATAATTTCTTTAATTCGGCAAAATATGTTTAATTTGTACTGACTGAATTGAGACTGTGTTTGAAGTAAGAGTGAGCTGCTATTCACACATGATGTAAATTTGAGATAACATTATGGAGTAATTGATAAAATATGATTTGCTGTTATAAAATAGAAATTTGAATGTATCAGCTGGTGTCTGTCATGAATTGATAGTGAGACATCACTTTTCTGAGCTGAAGAGCCCAGATTCGATTCCAGTTATTGTTATATAAAGAGAGATAGAGTTGTCGCGTTACCGCATGTACATGTATTGAGTTGGGGATTGAAAATTTTCCGACCTCCCTTCCTTGCGAACGTAAATATTACCCACTTTTCATAAAAAGTTTTTCCTAAAAGACAATAAGAGGCTGATGTTTTAAGAAAATCGCTTACGAAAAATTTCAGGTATTAGGTTATTCGCTATGCGGTGTCAAATGTTTACTCTGTGAAATAACGAGGCATTGCTTCTGAACTACTTTAAGAATTTCATTATTTATTATATTATAAGATTCTGCAAAGTGGATTCTCTATTAGATTTCCAATAGAATTTTAAAGTTTTCTTATTCATCTTATATGAATATATTTTTTAAAGAGCCAACAAAACTTTAATAAATGAAAAAGTTACAATATTTTAGCGCCATATAAGTTTATTGCAAAAGATTATATATTGGCGCTAAAGTAAATTTAATTGAAAAATATAATTTTGGTTTAATTCATTTCTTTTAATTTTACCATTTTGAATTTAATTAAAGATGGTAAAATACTTGTAATAAATTTCAGCTATGTATTTCACATTTATTTTAAAATCAGGTGTTTTTAATAATTAGATTCTATAATTATCAGATAATTTTAAAAAATCAGATGTTTTTAATAGTTTTCAATAAATGTTTTTTTTTATTTAAAATATTGAGTTGAAATCAAAATGCGGTATTCAGGCCTTTTATGGTAAAAATACTTTGAAGAATATTATAAAAATATACCGAAAGTTGTTCTTTTATAATATTCTTCTTTAAAGTATTGGTGAAGTTTAGTAATCATTTTTTTATACTGCTGCCACAGCTAAATACATAGTAGAAACTATTTAAAAAAGCATTATAATTTTGATCCACGTGTATATGAATGTACATAATGATGCGGATTGACTCCTGATGTACTCAATTCATCAACGGGTTAAAATATTACCAACATCAAGTCTTCATAAGTTTGAACCAGAATCAAGTAATATCGATGAATGAGAAATTTTGAGTTATGCAACATCTAAACCTATTATTTTCGGAGTAATTATTTTAAACAAGGATTCTATATAAAATATAACAATAATATGTTCTTCCAGAGAAGAATATAAAACTTGAAACTAAGCATAATAAATATGAAAAGTTTCATGTTTATCATGTTTAGTTTCAAGTTTTATATTTTTTTTAGTTTAATGAGGTGTTTGATGAAAAATTTCATAAAACATCTTTTTTTAGGTATTATGCTTATATCGTTTTGTTGATGATTCTGGCAGATATACCTCCAAAAGTTGGATGTTGTAGTTTAATTATAATTTGGGATGTCATAAATAGTACAATAAGGGAATAAAAGATCACTCGTCTAAGAACTTTATTGTTCTGTGAACAAACTATATCAAGCAACTGTTTCATTCGGAGCCCATTATGAGTAAATTCTCTCTCCAAAACAAACTTCTGTGCCATATCAGTAAAAATCAGCTATACCTATTGTTTTGATTGTTTGAAAAGCATTTAAAACAGTAGGTATAGCTGATAGGTAGGTTGATAATGGCTTCCCCAGAAACACAATTGTAGTGGATGACCGATGTATCATCCTTCAAGCGAAAAAAGCCATAAGCCAGTCAACAAGTGCCATTACTAAGCAACTGTCTACAACAACGAAGCAACATGTGTCTCGGTACTATGTTCAGACGCCTTCACAAAGGTGGTGTATTCGCTCGCCGACATGAACGCTACATCCCTTTGAAAAATGACCATCGACGCCATCTTCGAGTGTTACAATGGCGACAAAAACTCAAATCCTATTTATGGATGAGAGTCGCATTAGTATTACTAGCGACTCGCAAAATCATTTGAATTGGAGAGAACACACTTTCATCCTAGTAACATCACAGAAAGAGATCATTGCGGTGATCTAGAGTTGCCGCATGGGAAAGTATTATGCTGAACGGTTTGTCTAAGGTCCACGTTTTCGATAGATGTTCTGTAAACAGAGATTATTGTGAGGAGAGGATTTTTCACTTTGAGCGGCTGTTCCAAGTGCCATAAGAACAGACTTCGTTATTGAATGACAATGCACGGTCACACTGGACTGTTCAGCAGATAGTTGAAAGAGAAGATATCACTCGAATAGATTAGGCAGCTTACTCTTCTGATTTAAATCCTATAAAACAAGTATGGGATGCTTTGAGGAGACTCTTGGGGCACGATAACATCCTTCGGGGAGCAACTACAACTGAAACAGATTCTGATTAATTAATAGGCACGCTTACTTCAAGAGATGTTGGACAATCTGTTGCTGAGTATTGAGAGATGGTGCTCAACCATTGTAATAAGATGAGGTCATATCTCATGAAAAAAAAGCACTTTTTCTTCTTCCTTTTAGCCAGACAATCATGTGTAATAAAACTATGATTTCAATAAAGCTATTTTGTGTTTGATTTCACTCTATATGTATCATATTCATTTTTAAGCAGCTAAACTTTCACTATCGCATAAATACAAAATTCTGCCGCTCGTTTCTGAATAATTTCTTATTGAGTTATGCGGGTAAAAAGTGTTTAAGTTTTCTACAATTAAAAAAAATCTATTGGCACCTTTGTGATTTTCTTGAGAGTATCATTTTATCCTATTTTTGTTGCAAATCGAATATTAATAAGGGGGCAGTGAATAATATTATTTCATTTATAAAATAAAATTTAATGTCAAAAATATGGTTTAGAATTTCTTTTCTGATATAATTAAATAATGTATCACGATTGTGTTCTAAAGATTAATATCTAAAAAGAAATTTTATATTGCTTTTACAAAATACACATACCATTCTTAATAAGAAAATATATATTGCTTAATATTTAATGTAATCGATGAAAAATAATGGGTTTAATAAGAAAGCTATCAATGGTTTTAAACTGTTTGAAATTGAATAATCTTATTATTAACTGTTTTTGAAATATTTTCTATTCTAACAAATAAAAAGGATAGAAAAATTGCTTTTTTTTATGTCTTAATAAAATGTAAATTTTTTATGTCTGTGTGTAAGGTTGTAAAAAATATCATTTTACTATAATTTTTTATTTGCTGCTTTTCAAATTAAATAATAGCCATTTCAAATTTAAAAAGAAGTTTCTATTTTTCATTATTTCTTATCTCTATTAATATATTTTCAAAAGATATACGTCCAGTAATTTAATAGTTTAGAATTGATTTTAGGATGGTATGTTAAAATTGAAAGCTATAAAAGTAAAAGGGACGAACACAAAAATGAATCGCAAAGGCATGTTGAGGGGGGAGGGAGGAATGATTTATTTTTAGAGCTGCCTTTTAATACTCAAAGAAATAATGAGTCTTTCTGTGGAGAATGAATGTCATCAACCTCAGTGGAAAAATGAAGATCGATATTCAGTGTCGAAATGCCAGTCTTTTCAGAATTAATATCAGATTTTCAGTTAAAAAGAAGTCAGTAAGATTTTATTTTCATTAAGAAATTATCTTGTTTCTTAATTCAATTCCTTTCACTATTTAAAAAAGAAATACTCGAAAATAATCTTCGAGAATAATCTGGAATGCGTTCTGTAAAGTTGCACGCCGGTTATATAATAGATGATAAATTTAGCGAAGAGATGAAATGAAGGACGTACGCGTGTATGGTAGATGATGGGAGAAAAAATTCGAGAATGAACAATTTTGGTAAAAAAATATTATATTATGGATATAGGAATGAAGAATACAATATTATTATATCAGACATTAAAATTCCGATTTTGCATGAATCAAAAAACCTGCTGAAGAAAATATTTTATTAGTAATGCTTACCTCATTCATTTATCATTATATTAATAATTTATTATCGATGATCAGCCCCTCTGTTGGGAGTTGATGGAATTTATTTTAAAAGTTGATGATAAATTCACGGATATATAAATTCTCCAGAATAATATGATGAATTTATTTAAATTTTTGATATTTATCTAATGAAATTGACTTACACGTTAAATAGTATGCAAGAAAAAAAAATTATACTTCGATTTAAGTAAATGCAATATTTAATATTACATCTCAATATAAAAGGAATTGAGATATTTGTTGTCACTTTAGAATGCAAAGAAGTTGGAAAAACTGATGTTTAAAATAAAATTTAAAAAAAAAAAAAAATAGAAAATACCTACAATTTGTAGCAAAATATTTTCATTATGGGTAAGCAGAAATTTACCTTTTGAACCAGAAAATTTAGCTATGTAAATGATGAAAAAGAATAACAAAAGGCAATCAAATTAGTGTAATAATCCATAAGAGAATGAAAAAATTTGCTATAAAATATTTCCTTTTCGAAAAATTAAAAAAATTGTAAATACAACAAAAATATGCTACTAAAAATCAATCTATTTCTGTTAGCTGAAAAATTATTCTTCATCAAATGATATATAATTTTTTTTATCATCATATTTTTAATTTTAAGAATTTAAATCAAATTTTACAAAATTTTTATTTTATAAAATTTTTGAAACTATTCATAAACTTAACAAGAAAAATTTTATATATCCTCTTCGTTTATTGAAGAGGGGAAACTTTACCCTATATATATTATTATTATTATATTAAGGGACATGTGTACTAGATATATTATTTTTATAAACATTTAAAAACCATTAATCGGAAGAAATGACTTTAAAGAAAGAATAATTGATTTTTTAGCTATCACTGGGAGAGTGAATAAAACAATATTGTCAGCAATTTAATGGACTCAACATAAGACAACTAGTGAATTTTTTTTTAAGTTGATTAAATAAACAGTAATTTCTACTAATTATACTCAATTTAATGTGAATCACAGTTAATTCAGACTAATTATGATTACTGAAAAATAGACTTAATGATATTAGGAAAAATTAGTTTCTATAAATGTTTCTGAAAAAAACTATGCGCACTTCATTTTTTAAAATACATCAAGCAAATAATATAACGTATTTCCTAATGCTTATGAAAGAGAAAAATGCGTTTTGACGTCAGTTTTTCCTTGCATCATGGAGACATTTTCCTTAATTGAACCTCTCACCTAAGAATTTACTTCCTCTTTGGTGAAACATCTGATAGAGCTAAGCATTTTTAGATACTAACTGTTTAAAAAAAACTTGTTCCACTACGGAACGGTTGTAACTCATCACAATACGTTTCCCGCTGCTTATTTATGG
The DNA here is from genome assembly GCA_026290005.1 of Latrodectus geometricus. Classification (NCBI taxonomy): domain Eukaryota; kingdom Metazoa; phylum Arthropoda; class Arachnida; order Araneae; family Theridiidae; genus Latrodectus; species Latrodectus geometricus. The sequence continues at coordinate 2,769 of JAPDSC010009138.1, read as the reverse complement.
TGATCGCAGTCGCCAATATTCAAGCAACTCTCTCGTAATTTTAAATCATGTTTCAGAGACAAGATCAACCAAAATTTGTATTAGAAGAGAATATACATAATTTTTAAAAGTGTCCAGAAAAAGTCTAAAATTTTGATCTAGAGAATATTTAATTAAGATGGCATTTTTCGCTTTAAAATTTTAGTACGATTTAAAATATAGGGAAAGTGAAAACAGTCATTAAATTTTATAGTAAAAAATATTATTTGCATAAAATAAAATAATAATTTTGACAATAACGTCATAATTATATTTTTTATTTTTATTGACATAATTTACTGTTGAAGAACAGCTACACATTCAAAACTTTTTAGGACTTAAATTGTATTCATAATTATTCTTTACAAGTTTAAAAGGAAAACTATAACTGAATTTAGTAATAGTTTACAGGTGTTATGGGATTATATTTACTGCAAAAATGTATTTTAAAATCAAAACAAGCAATGCGAATGGTGTTGGGTTCAATGCCGTTAAATAAAATAACACGAAACAAATTATAAAGCATGTTGAACGCGGTATTTATTATTTTTGAAAAAGCAGTTAAGTTTTATTACAACATTTTTAACTGAACATAAAAATACCAAAGGGAATATTACGTAGGCCGAATTTTATTAATGACTTGTAAAGAGAACTTGCATAACTTAAGTTCGTTCTTTCTGCCACGAGTCCTACTTACAAAAAAAATTGAGATTAAATTTCTTTAAGTGCGGTAACCTCAAACTTATAATAAAATGTGGAAAACTGAAAACATTTTCCAATCAAAATCATTCCGCTGAAACAAAAAATATATTCAAAATTGTGACTGATATAAAAATATAATAAAAATCAAGTGTTTCTAGATTGCTTAGTTCTTTCCAAAACGTGATTATTCTGTATAAATTATTTACAATAATTGTCAATTTTGGACTAAATCTGAGATGGATTATGGACGAAATAATTCTTTGTTCTAATTGATATTAAAAACGTGTTTTCTATTACCACTACCATACCTTGTTTTATATAATTGCTGATAAGATATAAAATACATCATTCCCCTGTTAAATTACAGTATAAAAAGAACAGAGTAATCTAAAATGACTTCTTTTTCCTTGAAACCCGGTTTTCACTGAATGTCAGACGAAGGTCAAATCTCCCCTATTTCTCCGAGACTGTAAAAATATACTCTAGAGATAAAAAGCTCCATTCTAAAATAATTACTAATGTCCCAAGCAGAATGTAGGAGACAGTTCCTAGAAAGGGCCCCTGGAACCGGTTGAGTACATTGAAAAGCAATGCTTCAATGATACTAGACGGATAAGATTAGCGACCAAAATTTTTCTTACTTTGAGAGACATTCAGTAAATCTAAAATGAAAGAAATAATTACTTAATTTACTTTTTAAATTTGAAATTATGAAAGAAATATGCTTTAAATTACTTAAATTAAATTATTTTTAAAACGGTATACAGCATTTAACTCTTGATTTTGTGTCAACTTAGATAATACTCAATGCATTAATTGTAAAACTAATTTTATTAAACACACGAGGCAATTAAAACATAAGGCAAATAAAATTTAGCAAGCGAGTTTGTAAATTGCTATTAAATGAATTCCTTCATTAAATTTAAGAAATATTAAAATGCTAAATGTAAGCGCCTATTTGAAACTTCAATAACTTATTAAAATAAAGAAAACAATTTTTCTTACGGTTTCTTATATATCTTACGTTTGCATTATTATTTATTTCATTTAAAATCATAAAAATTAACAACTTATTCACAAATTTAATTGCATGTTTATAAAATAATTTGTAGAAATATAATGATAACATAAAATATGTAATTAATTATTGAAGGGTATATAAAATTTGAAAATCCGCAAAAAGGAAGTCTTTAACTATGCGATTAAAAATAGTAAAATAATAAGCTAAAATTACTTTATTAAATTTAGAAATTCCTACTTATTAAATTGAAATGATGCATTTACTTACATTAAATTAAGAATTTTGATTCGTAAGTTTAAATAAATTAAAATTAGTTTCTTAAAGCACTTTTTAAAATCACGGTTAACAAAAGTAAATTTTAAAATTAAGTATGTTCATTATTATTTGAATTAAAGCTGTTGGTAATATTTAAGATACATCTATTTATTATTGGTTACAGGTCATTTGCATACACGCAATCGGTTACAGGCTGAGCTTAATTTTCTTACATTCAATGTTCAATTTAGTTTGCTTGAAATTATTTTGAAATCTTATTAAATGAAATTATTTCATGAGATTACTAAATAAAATTTTTTGAAAAGCAGCTAGACAAATTAACATCACATATTTACCGCATTAATTTCTCTAAGAATGTCTTTTATTTTGAATGTTATCCTCTGAAATTTAGGAAATAATTTTGATGATTCTTCGAAATCTCTATATGCTAACAAAGTAATGATTAAAAGTGCATTCAATTTTAGCATTTCTTGAAAGGTGTGTACAAAGTATTATAGCTATGAAGTTGATATAAATTTTCTTTTCATATTAAACTTAAATCAATGTACAAATTTAGTGCGTTTAATTAAAGACACAGAAAATAAAAAGTCATTTGCTTTTATCGTATTATTAAGTAATTATTTTTGTTTTAATATAACTATTAGTTTAAATTTCGAATGCAATCCATATAAATTCGTAAATTATTGTATTTCTGAAACACACTTGCCTTGAAATAATGTTTTAAAAACATTTAATATAGTAGAAAGACATGT
>JAPDSC010009137.1:0-27306 GCA_026290005.1 Latrodectus geometricus | reverse complement strand
ATTAGTATGTAAAAATCTTATCAGAATAGTATGTCACATTAATTTTTTTTTACCAGGTAAATCTTGTAAAATGATTTAGAATTATTGTAATCATAAAATAAATACAAGAGTTTTCCTTGGAATAATTCTTTTCACAATCTAAATAAATTCAGTTTTATTTAACTTATAAATATATCTTATAATCATATCTTTAATTCGCGACTTATAATTGCGGACAGGAATGTAAACAAATTTAAGAAACTCGTAACATTTCAGAAATTTTTGGAGATATCACAGCGTTCATTCACGATAACTTTGTCTTTACAAAAGAGAAAGCCTTGCAATTAAGAGTTCTTATAATAGGTTTTAAAATACACAGCATATTAGCTTTTGGGAGTATTTTTCATTGTCACCATTTTAAAAGTGTTGCCATTGGTAAATTTGGAAAATTCTAGTGTGCTCATCCTCATGCGTATAGGCAAAAAGCAGGAATATGATGCCCATTGCCTGTTATTCAATAATGATTAGGGCATAGTTTGATATTTTATTCTAAGGAACGTAAATCTATTACTAGGCCAGGATAAACGCATTCACGTCATCTTAAACACCGGCACTGCTTAATATAGGCAGCCTAATAGTTAAAAGCTACTTTGATTAAAAATGCGTAATGGACAAACTATCTGCCATTTCAATATTCACCCCGTAAATAGCTTTCCTGTTAAACTTTTGATAGATAGTGAACCATATTCATGTGTCGCAAAAGTGGAAACTTGGAAAATTCCCAAGTACTCGTCACGATAAATGTGCTGGCAAAAGGAATCGCAACATTCTTCATTGTTCAACAGTGTCTGGAATTAAACCCGGGACATTTTTCTCTGAAAAACTTTGTCCTGCTTGTAATTGGACTCGTAAACGGAATTGATTTGCTTAATGATTTTTACGTTTTTCATTAATTAGTTCTTGGCGCAGCTTGTCCTTTTTGGACCTTGCGCCACAAAACCCAACCAACTAACTAACTAACATTAATTAGTTCATGATTTTAATAAATGAATGTGTTACTAGCGTTAAATGCTGAACCCCATATTGAATAATTATGAAATAAATTTAATTTCTCTTTCTTATTGATTGAATTCCGCTCTTGTAAATTAGTTCTCAACCTCTTGGGCCATAAAATCAAGTATGCCGGTTTTCAATCCCTCGAAAGACATTGTTTCTTTATTTTGAATCTTTTAATTAAATTGTATTTAAGCTGTTCAGAAACGCTGTGCAAATGCAAATTTTATCTTGTAAAAAGGCAATTTGATATTCCATGTGTTTTTATTTTGTTTATTACTTCATAAAAGAAGTATTGTTATTCTAAATTATGACTTATATCATTAAGACAGGTCACTTGCTTTTTTAATATATGTTCTTTTACCTTATCTTCTGCGCAGAGCATTTCCGGTCATACTTTCATATGTGTTCAGTTCCTATCGTTATTTACGTCCTCTTCAAGTTTGTGACCGGAGTCCCGGGATATAACTACTGTATATTTTAAAATATTAACGAAACTATTCATATTGGAAATATTAATGGATAAAAAAACGAATGAAATAGTCACGCTAATGCCCAGTAAAATTATGAGAAAAGTAAAAACTTAATTTCCTTTGACGCCAATTTTTCTATATTTACAATAAAAATGGTTTATAACTCACTACTTTTGCGAAAACTTTTTTGTTTTGTTTTGTTTTTATTAATTACTAGCTGTACCCGCCGGCGTTGCCCGTGCATTTAGAAAATGCAGATAAGTGAATAGCGCAGGAATAGTAGTGTAGGACACGTAGACTGTCTCTCTCTCTTCCCCCGCCCCCCCACACAACATTCCCCGTCGATAAAAAGGAACAATATATCCTAAATATTTAAACGGAAAATTTTCCAAAAGATGGTCGCCAGAATTGTTTCTCAAAAGGAGCTGGTACAACCCAGGAATCAGCTATCGGCGAGCAGCGATCTCGAGAAGTTTTATAAATAATTTTTTTAAAATTTTTCTAATTCAAAAATCGAAAATCGGGCTTCGAGGTCTGGTGGCCAGCTCCCTTGTGCTTCCGTGTAAAAAATTCCAGGTCCCTGCGTGCGATAGATTTGGCTGGAGAGCTCGGTCAGACAAACGGACAGACACATTACACTTGCTTTTATTATTATAGAAGATAAAAAAAAAGTTTGATTCCTTGTAGATTTTCTTAATAACTTTGCTTAAGGAATCAAGTATTTTTGTTCATTTTCTATATTTATTTAGTTTAATGATTTTAATTAGAAATATTTTATATAAATTAAAATTAGATGTAAGTTTGATTTCCTAACGATTTCTTATTAAAAAGTTTAAGTGTATCTAATAAATTCTTCAAAGTTTTTATTTGCTTTCAAGAATTTGAGAAAACTTGAATGATAAATAAACTGCTATTCGTTTGTGCTAAAATGAATAATAATTAGAATTGAATGAATAATAATTAGAACTGAAGAATGTATTGAGTCAATAATATAGTATGAAAATGGGTACTTCTTCATTTCACCGGTGCAAGTTATAAAGTCGCCAAATGGCATTACTATGCGTAACAAAAAATCACAAAATTTCTGCTTTTTCCATCATTAACTTTCTGTTTTTTCCAAACATTTTAAATTAAAAAAAATATTTTTACAAAATAAAATTTTCAATTAACATTAAATGAATTAAATTAATGGTACAATCCTAGGAGACAGGATTCAATTTGTCACCAAAGGTCCCATACCTTTGGTGACAAACGGGAAAAAAAAGCGTCCAGGCAGAACGAAATGGCAAAATAAGAATTCTAGAAATCGTTACGTTTATCGTATCTAGTGTATCAAAGTAGGATTACCAAGAATGACAAAATTTATAACCAACTAAAATTATTCATCCCAAGGACCTAAAGCACATTTTAACCTAAGATTCAAAACACTGATGACAATTATTCGACATAATGCAAATGAATATCTAGATCTGTTATAGAAAAAGTCCTTAATAGGTGAAAATGCGCTTTAGGTCCCCTACTTGGCGCGTTTTCAAAATCGCCGATGCCATGGCGAAAATTCTACGGCTATTTCAAAGTGAAACTTAATTAGCGACCAATGAAAAGACTAAAACAAAAGGATAATTAATGAGCATGAGTGAAAAAGCGCATCAAATTCGCGAGTTGGTGAAGTAGGGGAACTAAAGTGCAATTTAACCAACAAAAGAATATGGAATTAATTTTATAATACACACATACACAATCAGCCAGTTTAACAATATAAAATTCCAAACACGAAAAACAAAAAGCATCATACTTATAACTTAAAAGGGATAAAAAGAAATTATTGGCTGTATCCCAGTGTACGGTACGCTATTTTTATACAATTAATATAATTATAGAATATACAATTAATATCATTATATAATATAAAATTATATTATTTTATACAAATATAATTTTATACATTATTATATACAATTAATTATAATTGTATATATGATTACCGTTGTATATATGCGTACCGTATAAGGAGCGTACCGTTCACTGGGAATTAACCGAAATTATTAAAGGCGGAAAAAATTATAAGGGTAAGTAAAGTCCAAATTTTAAAATGCAAAATTAAGATTTCATCTTGATTATTATAAGTTATTCTCTAAAACATAAATAATAACATTTTATCACTCACTCATAATTTTGGCTTCATTTTTTTTTTTTTTATTCTTCCATAAAAGCTGATCCTCTACTTTGTAGGTGGAGTTTTTTCTTCCCCAGGTTTCTTTTCTCCTGGTTTTCCTCCTTTATCATCAGGCTGTCCGGGTTTTTTCTCACCAGGTTTTTCTTCAGGCTTTTTAGGATCCATTTCTTCTCCCACGGGAATTAAATACTCAAATGAAAATATGTGATGAATTTTTTGCTTTAAGTAAACTATGCAGTAACGCAGCTTATCAAATCAAAATTAGAATGTGAAATTCTGCAAATTGTCTCACTTCACTCGCGTATCATATCCACGTAGCACCTTCTCACGTGGATGTTCAAACCAGCCTTTACAGTTTTAAATAACTGTAACAATTTTTACTTCTGGAAACGTCTAAAAATTTCTGTAAAGTTTGGCATAGAGGGCGCTAGTTTCTCAGTTAATAGGAAAATGGTTCCTATCATAACTTACCGCTGTTGTACTTCTTACATGTTTATATTATTGCAGACTAATACAATAATATTCCATGTTTCAAAATTGATGTCGGATTTAATATTGATAGCAATCAAAACATTAATTTATATTCAATGAAACTTACTACGTTATAGATAAACTTCGATTCAAATTAAAGTTATTTCATATTGTAAGTGCGAATGATGAAAACTTTCCGAATTTCAGTAAAAGAAATCATTATAATCATAGAGGTTGCCTTTGACTAAATTTTTAGTCAAAAAGGGAATAGTTATCCGAATTCAGCGACATTAAATGAATGAAACTTTTATTTCTTTTTTTCCAGTTAATAACAATCATGTAAAAATAGGGGAAATGGCGGCATTTTTAAACAACCAAGCTAACAACATTCAAATTAGGAATATACTTTATGGTGCCTCTTTGATTCTCGCAAAGTTGTAATCGCGATTGATCGCCAAGCCGGGCAAACCCCAATCATATTCCGATAGCAACAGGGGAATTCATTGTCTGTGCCAACAAAAATCGCCAATAAAAACGATAACCAAACAAAAATCGCCATGTTTGCCAAGGGGCCACCTTAAAGTATAGTTTTACCATAATTTGACATTGGTAACGAACAAATTTCAAATGGACAGACAGACAGACACATTACACTTGCTTTTATTATCTATCTATAACCCCGGAATCAGCTATCGGCGAGCAGCGATCTCGAGAAGAAGTTTTTTAAATAATAATAATTTTTTTAAAATTTTTCTAATTCAAAATTCGAAAATCGGGCTTCGAGGTCTGGTGGCCAGCCCCCTTGTGCTTCCGTGTAAAAAATTCCAGGTCCCTGCGTGCGATAGATTTGGCTAGAGAGCTCGGTCAGACGGACAGACACATTACACTTGCTTTTATTAATATAGATTTAAATTTTAAACTATAGGAATTTACTAAATCTTAACGATTCTAAGTTTTTATCTTTTGTCAAAATCTACAAGGAACCATAAAAAGAAACTGGACTATAAAGTCAGAATAACATACAATGACGAGTCTGGTTCGTCATTGTATGTCAAAGGGTTTATATGAATGTGCTTATTTAAAACATTCAATACATGGTATAGAATTCTGCAGAATAATCTCTTTCTAAAATATATGTATTTTTACCTGTCTAATGCATGTTTGGCTTTTGGTTCAGCGGCTCATGTGTTTGAATTTCTCTTCAAGCTCTGATATTTGCAGTGGTTAAGAGAATCCACTTTAAACTGAACATTCTGATCTGATTTGCCATCGTGTGTAAAAAAAATGATATTTATGAGACAAACCACACACACAAATCAAACCTATCTAATGCATGAATATTCAATCAAATTCAAAGTAAACAGAAACTTTACCTATTAAGAAAAATTATGGAAAAACTGATCATAAAAGAATTACTCTTTTATAGTTGTTTCTTTATAAATTGAATTAAGAAATATTCTTACCTTCTGACTGATTTTTATTTCTACACATATTAACTCATTATCTTGTTTTGAATAGCTAAAACACAAATTTTACAAAACGAATTTATTATGTAAAGAGGATAGTTAAATCAGTAAATATTTATTTAACAAAAGCGTATAATAAAGTACACTGTTATCACAGAAACTTTGGAATATCAGCAGAATGTATGGATGTTTGGAGAAAGATTAGAACCGTACTTTAAAGACCTGGGCTAAATATGTTAAGCCAATGGAATGATTAAACTTACCACAATGGAATTAACTTATTACAAAGATTAAACTTATTACAATGGAATGATTACTTTGCAAGAAATGTATTTTGCTTTCAATGTTACTTCTTAAGACCTGCTTTATTTTCTATGAAGTTCATCCCCAGTTATTAACTTTAGATCAAGTAACGAAAGAAGTTTTATTTCCTTTCTTCAAATCCCTTATAACTAATATAAATATTTCTGTCAATTACATTACAAAATTGCATTGTTGTCTCAATTTTTATTTACTTGGAAAAGTTTTGTTAATCGCTTAAATAGTTTTATTAAGAAATATAATGGCGCTCATTTAAATTGTTTATTGTACGATACTAATTTTTTTTTAAATCTTTGTACGATGATTTTGAGCAATATTTTTTAAGTTTGAATTTTTGTCGTTGTCAAATTCGATTTCTAATCAAAAATATGAAATTTCCGCAATTTAAAACCTCGTGAAATACTTGCTTAGGGAAAATGTATAAAAAATGGTTTTGGGGAAAAGTAATGTCTTGTTTCTGTTCATACAGCATTTGGCAAAGTAACAAAAGCTTAAAGAAGAATAACTAATTGAGGTTATCTGCCTTCCTAGATATCATTAACAAAAACGTAGAAAGCCTTTTGCTCAAGACCAATATTGATCACTCTGTTGGCTTAATAGGCATTTTTTTCACACTGCCCTCTCTAGTGACCTAGAGTTTAAGTATTCCTGATCATCTGAAAAAGCTCGCACAGGAGGAAACCGTGGGACGTTTTTAAACTCTACGTAGATGGAAGTAAAGTGAGAATAACCAATCAGAAAACGGCATTTATACCTTGACCCCGGATGGAGATCAAGAGATAAATGTTAGAAATCCAGATGTTTGTTCAGTTTTTAGAAGCGAATTTGTCGCCATTGAAGTAAGTCATAGGACCATACTTGAGGAAAAACGTTATAGTGAGATTTGTATTCTATCGGACAGCAAGAGCTAAATTCCAGCATCTAAAGGATTGGAGTGATGCGGATTACAGAACTAGCTTTTCCATACTAGCCATGTTTAAACGGATTTCTCTTCTTCGGACTGTACATCTGCAATGGATTCCCTAGCATATCGATATTAATGGAAATGAAGTTACAGATAAACTGGCTAAAAGAGGTCCAGAAACCCTGCCCCTATCAAGAGAATTTACGAAATCTCTACAATCGGGAAAAATTTCAACAAGATTAAATGGCAAAAAAAAAAAAAAAAAAAAAAATGGTACACAAGAACTAGCCATGGTAGTATTCTAGGCCTCACTTGCGACCAAAAAGGTCAAACTACTCTTTTCAGATTTCCCAGCGCCTATTTGAGAAGACTTTTTCTATAGGGGTCAAAACATTTTTCCAACATGCAGCAAGTGTACATCAGAAAATACTTTCCCCATAACATATTTTAAACTGTCTTCAACTCTCCCGCGACAACTTAATTAGAAATCCTTTAATGCTTTTGGACTTATTGCGTGTTAATAATCTCATGGACCTTGTCTAGCAGTCCCTAGACATAAAGATATGAAATGACAATAAGACTGATTATAACTTTCTTTTCCATACTTTTCAATTTCCCGATATTACAAAAGATTTTATAAATGCTTATATAGTATAAGGTGTCTTGCGATTTTAACATTAGGAGAAGAATCAGAATTTTGCTTAAAAAACTTAGATTGTGCTACATTTAAATTTTTTCAGTGGAATAACATTGCTAACACCCCACTTCTGCCATTTTGGGATAATTGGAGTCACTTTCACGTGAAATCTTTAGTGCGACATTAAAACTTTATAGCTAGTTGTTTTCTGATTTAAACTACTTCTGAAAAATACTGCAAATTAATCATCAAAAGGAATAACAGTACTTATGTATTAGTACAAGTTTTGAATGATACAAAAGTATCGAATTTTTAAAAATTTTAGAATTTTGTTTCCTAATCAATGTTTATCATTAAAATTTATGATTTCTTATACTTTAACTATATTTTTGCTAATAGGATCCCATTTGTATAAATTTATTTTTTCGTCTTTTTAATGAAACACAGACAATACTCTATTCAATTAAGCATTTTTGTGTGCAATTCTCTTTGCCCTTAATATTGCATTGTTCAATTCAGTACTTGGACGTGATAGCAATAAAAACTCATCTTAATTCATTCTTAATTAATTAATAATCTTAATTCAGTCTTAATTGTGTTTCACGTCTTCGAAAAATGATTGTTACTTTAAAAAACCAAACTAAATTCTTTTGACTGAACTATAGTAAAATTAAAAAGAATTTACCTTCCGAGTAAGGTCCTTTTGAGACTAGTAATAGACATTGTATCAAATTGATCTGGCTTTTCAAAAAATCCAACAAACATTAGCTATACGTAAAAATAATGTTGAAAATTACTACAATTCCTTACAATAATTATTTAAGTATTCAGACTTTATTTTTTGACTTATTGAAATGATTATTTTTGTCGAAACACAAGTTAGTCCTTGCTTCAAATGTAACTTATCAGTTATATCATTTGGTATGATTTGAATACTCTTAGAGGTGACATGTTTAAAAGATAACGACTTTGCTTTTCTTCTAAACTTATCTATTTTAGTTTTCTCAATTGTTTACAGTTTTAGAATAATGCATATCTGAATAAGATTATGATTTATATACTGTGTTGTAGAATAAATTTAAGATATCTATTAAAACTTTCCCATGCGCACGCTTGCCTGTGTGTTTGTTAGAAACTGTCATATTTTAGTGGTATAAAATTTTATTTCATTGTACGCATTTTTTTTTTTTTTTTGTATGTTTGTCAAATATTGTTTATAGAATCATTTGTATGAGATTTTTTTTTTATGTTTTAGGATTATGTAATGCATTAATTAGGATCACTTTCAAAAATGAGCAAACTGGGCAGTTGCAGGGTTTATTGATTGACCGCACCCAAATGAGCACGAATTTGAGGTGTCGGTAAAACATAAATTAACATTCTCTATTAATAATTATTTAATTTGTAATATAGATAAAAAATATCCTTCTTTTACTTAACATCGCAGGAAAAGTATGTTAATAGTATATTAATGGGCAGTTATAAAATATCTTGAAAATGACCGTAAATTTAAAAATTGTGGGGTAAGCTACATGTCTTTTTTCATTCATGGAAGATTGAATGCAGACAGGCGGTCTTGTAATTGGTATCGGCGGACAACCGAAGGCTTAGTAGAAGCGGTTGAAAACTAGAAAAAATTAGAGGGTTTATTTTAATTAGTGAGTTAAATAATTAAATGCTATAGACAAATGCGTATTATTTATAAGGCTATGTAAATGAAATACGTCACTTTTTAAAATTTTGCTTAAAAGTGCGAGATGAATTTGTAAATAGGAAACAGATGAAGGATATATGGTATAGGTATAAAAATATCAAACAATTTTCGGTAAAATTGTATTTTTTCAATATATAGCTTGTTAAACCTTATATTCTGCAATTTGTAAACAGTCAGCTCATGAATAAAAAAAATATTTACGATAAAAAGGAAATGTACACATTTTATTTCATTCGGAAATAGATAACTTGCAAAAAATAGTGCTAATCTTTTACCATAAAATTTTGAATAAATACTTTGTTTCTTATATATGTATCGTAAAATCTATTTTCTAATTTTAAAAAGAAATTATGAAACAAAAGTGTGTATTTAATTATCACCATAATTTTTTTAATGGTAAATAGTCTTCCAATCAACCCTTCTGGTTGTTAAGTGGTTAGAACTCTTACTTTCTTGTTTCTACAGTTTTTGGGTTCTATTTTCATTTGATGTTGGTGTTTGTAGTTGCTCAATATCCACTTAAACCTGCTGGTCTTGTTAGAATTATGTATGCAAAAAGTAACTAGAACTATAACAAAAAACAAAAAAAAAAAAAAAAAAAAAAAAAAAAAAAAAAAACTCTCAGTTTAAACTACTAGATAGGTGAATTTTGTTATCGTAATTCTCACTATCAGTCAGCTTTTCATATTGTTAAATCTACTTGATAAATCATACCACAGAAATTTACTAATTTTCGGTCTCCTGTGTTTTCTATAGACCTAAAGCGTTTTACGAATTTAGAAAGTAAAGGTCCCCTTTCTTTGTGTGATTAAATAAAATATAAGCTTTAGCGTAGAGTTTGAAAACCTCTGAAGCTGAAACCTTAAAACGAGTTCATTTTTATGACTTGGCTGATAATGAAATACACTGCTGGCCATCCAAATTGCAACACCAAGAAAGACAAAAGATATCATAACGAAATTTATTTTGTAGATAGCATGTTGACCAAGTTTTAAGTAATTAAATTTATTAAATTCTGTAAATTGTGGCTCCTGCCCAAATCAGCTGCCAGAGTAGCCGTCATTGTTGGTGATCACCTCTGAAAGACGCGGACAATGTTTTCTACGTGTGGTCGCACATTATCCTATTGAAATATAGCTGTGGGCAAGCCCTGAAGGTAAAGAAGAACAACTGATTCCAAAACCTCAGATGTAGCGCTGGCTGTTTTAAAGTATCGGCAATGGATACTAAAGGAACGCGAGAGTGATATCCTATACCACCTCATACCATAATACCCGGTGCAGGACCAGTGTGGCGGTGCATAACGCAACTGTTCAGCATCCTCTCTCCTCGGTGTTTCTAAACTCCAATGCGACCATCATGGTGTTTCAGACAGAAGCGTGACTGGTCAGTAAAGACAATTTCATTCCATTCTGCCGCCCACATCCTTCTTTCATCGCACCATTGGCAGCGGAAACCTCTGTGGTTTCTAAGTCAAGGGTAGACAAAGCATATGACGTATTGCGGATAGACCACTCTGCTGTAAACGGCGTCGAATGGTACGCGCAGACACTGGATGATGCATTACAGACTGAATGTGCTGTGTTGTAGTTCGCGATGTCTGCGAGAATCGTCACTGACATGCGCACAATTTGCCTGTCATCACGTGAAGCAGTGCACTGAACTGGATGCGATCGAACACGTCGATCCTTCGTAGCCTTTTTCATTCAATGATCACTTATCCGTATTACAGTTTGGTTTCGTCCAACACAGCTACCGATATCCTTGAAAGATAATTCACAATCTCAGTAGGCACTATCATTCCTATTTCGAACTCGGAAACTTGATCAAAAAATTATCTGTTTTTTAGGCATAATTAATAGTTTTTTTTTTTTTTTTTTTTTTTTTGAAAAATCACAAGAAAAAAACAATTGCCGAACTTGAAATCGTCAAAATATCCAAGTTTAAAATAGGGCTTTGAAGTGCTACGGGCGCGAGTGATGTGCCTCTGCGCTGAAATTTTAATCGTTTGCATATCTCACCTTCTCTAATGTTTGTTGTAAATTCCATGTTATTTGCATGCCTCCTTCAGGGTGTTGGATTTACGGTGACCAGCAGTGTCATTCAATTCCTTAATATGTATCTACCTGAAACAATTTTTAATAGTCATTCTTTAGGATTCATCGTGTCTTAGTGGTATGATAGCTCTCTTCAGAGCAAAAGATTCCGCGTTCAATTCCAGCTACTATTGAACAATGGAAAACCAGACTTGCGCTTCTGCATGCACGTTTGTTGAATGGGTACTTGGGAATTTTCTGGATTTTCTTAGAACAGATGCATATGATCCATTCTGTATGAAAAGTTCTCCCACAAGGCAATTATAACGCTGGTTAGTAGTCAGGCTGTTTATCACGCGAGATCTAATTCTCACTCCATAGCATCATATAGCTTATATATATGTCTTTTGATATTGATCTGTTAATTTCGCCAGATGCCTACCCAGAGAGAAAAATTGTACATTTATGGAAATTTGTCTCAAATTTTAAAGTTGCCACATTCAAAAATTAACTATACTGTAACAGAAATTTTATGAACTGCCAGAAATTCGTACGATATTTTACTCCATTCAGTCTTCAAATTTAAAAAAAAAAAAAAAAAAAAAAAAAAAAAAAAAAAAAAACCCCTTATTCTTTGTTAGATTGTTAAAGAAAAATTTTATTCATGTGTTTTCGTTTTATTATTTTTGATAATTAGGATGTATAAATATTAAACAATGATTATTTCAAAATATTGTAAAATGTTTTCTATGGATAAATTTCTTGCTTTCCTAGTACAATCTAGATATTTTACTGCATTTATCACGAGTTTACCAATGGATATTGCAAATTGTCGAAATCAAAGGAATTTTTGGTAGAAATTTCTTTTGGTCATTGTGCCTTCCTGATGCCTTCTGGTCAATTCTATAGGCATGATTGATTCAGATCAAATGAAGTTAATTTTCATCAACATCTTTTCCTTAAATTCAGTTAAAGCAATGGAGCAAGAATGGAATTGAGAATTTAAATTTCTGATTTAAATTTTTAAAGTTCTAAAAGAGAAATCATCCCTTGTTTATAGAATTTAAAACTGATCGATACATTTTTTTTTTTTATCTTTTATTAACAAATTTATAGCTTAAACTATTCAAGTATTTTAAAGGATAATTTTTGCTCCTTCATTGGATCGCATAAAACTATAATTGCTATCAATTTTACAGATCTTCAACATCCATTCATTTTCTGTGGCTTATTTTTCGAGTTGAATAGGAATGAATCACATCAATATTTGAATTAATTCTTCCAGATGGGTATGTTTTCTCAACTATCTTGTTTTTGAATCGGTAAAATTCCTTGGAAACCTTGATTATTTGGGGAAAAATTTTTTTGTACACTCGATTTTTAGCTGAATCATCCAATTTAAATTCTTGATGGTCTTCTCTCATTTTAGATTTTTCATTTTTACATTATTCATTGAAAGAGAAATTATTGCATGTATATCTTTTAATTTTTCTTCTACTTCTGACAACAGAAAATATATGAATATTAAACGTTGTCAAAAGTGCTTCACCAAAATTGTGTTTGGATTTGATTGGTTTTTTATACCTATTTTTTTTACTACCTGAATCCTTAATTAACATAAACAATGCGAAATTTATTTTACCTTAATAAAAATAAGCTATTCATCATTTCTTATGAAGTAGTGTATTAATAGAGCTTGTCATTTAATTTGTTATTAAAAAATGTATAATAAATCATTGATAATGAAAATAATAGATTATCATAATTAGCGTCTATGAATAAAGAATTATTATTTTCAGAATCTTGCATGTCGAAAACTGAAAATTATTAATGTAAAACATTTTATTTTATAATATAAAAGTTTAAGTTTCGTTATTCATCGATAAGTAATAGAATCTACAGATATATTTTTGTTTATTGCATTAGCTGCATCTTTAATGTGATCCTTATAGTTGTCTTATTTTTATTAAATGATTTTAACCCATTAAAATACACAATATTGACAAAGCTTTTTATTAAATGAATAAAATATATAAAGTCTATATAAGTAGAGTATCATGAAGTCCATTTTTTTAATAGTCTTGCTGTTTAAACAAAAAGTGGAATTAATGTGCAATATTTTCTTCAAAATATGAGCCTAAATAAACTATAAGACATGAAATTTATATAGAATCATTTCCTTGATATTAGCAAATTAATTCTATTATCTAATGCATCAATTTTAATATTAAATGTTTGATAACATATTATAAATGTTCATCAATTTAACTTAATATCTTTTTTAAAATCCAGATATTTTTTGAAGTATATATCTACCATTTATTTTAACATTCAACCAAATTTTTGTTCGTGTTTATAAGTAATTTGTTTAATGAAAGCAACTTTTTGTTAAAATATTAATATAAGAAACATGAGACCGTATAAAAAATGGAATTCATATTCCGTGTACTGATGAATTTTTTCAATTTTAAATTCTCGTAAATGTCTCGTGTAATATTTTTAATTTGAAACATTCTTACTTCTGAAAAAATGTTTATCGCCAACTATTTAGAAAGGATTTTCAGGACTCATTTGAATACATGAGTTAAAGTAAATCAAATAATAAAAAGCGCGCCTAAATTGTTTCATATGCGCCTAAGAGTTTGAAATTTATTTTGAATTTGTAAACAACAAATATTGGAACAGAAATTAAAAACTTTAATCTTGACTTGAGTTTCTTATTACTTTTTACTTTATCTACAATTTGCTTACCGTATACTATCAAAATTCTGCCAAGTCATCAAATGAAAGTAGCTAGTGTTATATAACACTAGGTATTTTCATATATATACATATATTTTATATGTATATATATGTATATATATATATATATTAATGTGTGTATATATGTATATATATGTATATGTGTATATATGTATGTAAAAAAAAAAGGCATTTTAAATATACCTTTTTAGATTTCAGTATTTTAATTTCCCAAATATTTATTTTTATAATTTACGAAATATTTTATTATTGAAATACCGTGTTTCTAATTTTATTAATATAAAACAGCAACAAAATTCCAATTCTGCCGAAAACGGAAAGATAAATTCATAAAATTTATTTTTCCGTTTTCGTCAGCGTCGGTATTTTTATGACTGACAGCATTTTTATTTTTTGGAAAATTTTATAGTTCATTTTCTATGTTTACCTTTTTGTGTACCTGTTCGTCATATCGAGCTGCAGTTAAATCGTCTGCAGTCTGACCTTCAATTCAGGAGTTCAATTCCCATATGACAACGAATTGCATCTAAAGAATTATCGATTTGGTCTTCGGTTCAGGTTCGAATCTCAAATTAGGTATAGATGTTTATAGTGTCTTTGAATTCACTTTAAACAGTTGATCCCAATCTAATTAGCTCTAGTGTGCAGAAAATGCTCTTTAAGAGGCAAGCAAATTAAATCTCTGAATTGGGTGTTTGTTGGGTTTGGAATCTATTTTAGACTGTAAATCCTAGTCAAATTTGAGCTTGTGTCAAAAGAAACCATAAAGCGATAAAGGAAACAAACTGTTTATCATATTTACATTTATGTGTATAAAATCGTGATTAAACACCACAAAAAGCGATGAAAAAACTTTTGGCAACTTTCACCAATTCTAGTTTTTACAAGGAAATTATTTGATTTCAATAAATTGGGTTCAGGAAAATCGCTTACTATTTGCTCTATATACATGTGTTCAGTTTAGTATTTTTCAAGATGATTAATGCTGAAAAATTTATTCAAGGAGAAATTAATACATTTATCCCAAAATTCTGTAATATGCAGCAGGTTATGCATGAATAAGAGCATGGTTAATAGAACTCTGTTGCACAGAAAAATTTTCAAATCACCTGTGTTTTAAAATACCTAGTGTCATACACTAGGTATTTTAAACTAATTGAAATCAGTAGTTTGAGGAAAAACAGTATCTGTGTTTCATGGGAATGTACTTATATTGAAAACAAGTTAGTACGATGGTAATTTGGTGTATAATTTAATACGCTTTTAATGCTGAAACACATAGAAATATTTAAGTTTGTTAAACACATAAAACTTATGAAATTAACTCATTTCAAGTCATTTAGGCTAACTTGTATGATTCTCACCTTGATGTAGTGAATCATGTCAAATTATATCAAAGTGGTAAAAATGCTTCAAAAGGTTTATGATGGAGTTATTATTTTAGGTGTCATCTCTAGTCTAAGTAGCCATTCTCTACTGGGTGATTCATGTGTTTGACGCCAACATCCATCACGGTTATTTACAGTGGTGCGAAGTCTAATTTTAATCATTAAACAAGGCTAATTAAGCCAGGACCAGAAAGTTACCATGGTGTCAGTTACCATAGTAACAGTCCAAATATTTTCAAAATAAAAGTGACTGACAGCAACTATAGCAACTAAAATTGTCAAAACTTTTGAATTATTTTTATGTCATGGTATAGCTTAAAAGATTTCGATTTGTCAGAATATATAGCAAGGACACCGTATACTTTTTTTAACCGCAGGGAAACGCAGTGAAAAAGAATTAGATTTTGTTGTGCTAAAAAATTCACGAATTTCTACACTGCTAAAAAATTACAATCACAAGCTGCAAAACTGAACATCATTGGGAATGTGAATCTTATGCTATAATTTGCATCATGCCAATCAATATGTTGTCCTATAAGGAATGAGTTGAACTTGATGGAATGTAGAAAAGTGTTCAAAAAATGTGTTCGATTAGTACGAAAATTGTTGAATAATTATGATTGTATACTATATTTTTACTATAATAATTTTAATAATCAAAATTTCTATTAAAAGCCGAAAAACTTGGAAATTATATTCCTTAGAAATGCTTTAAAGTATATTTATTACACAATACAAACTTTAACATAAATTACATTTATCTTTGGAAACCAAAAGTCATTTGGTACGTGTTACACGATTGAATACCATGCTTTTTTTCTGACATTGCATTTAATTTGTCGCCTTTATTATGATTTTCACTTCTTTCCAACAAAAGGCATTACTTTTATTCTGCAGAAAATGATATTCCTATGTGAGACTTTGGTTTGTCAACTTTTATCCCTTCACTTCACACTTTAAGAAAATGAAGGGAAATAAAATTTTAATGAACTGATAATATAGCATATGTTGATATTTAAATCTTAGGTTACTATATTTATAGGAATTGATTAAATTTTTGACCAAGCGTGTGTGATTATGAAAAAAGTCTCCCCAAGGATCCCAAATACATTAAATTCTAATTTATGTTGAAATTCAATAAGCTAGAATCAGACAGAAATCAAATATCTAAGAGCTTTGATTATAATGCTTGTCAACTGTTAAACTTCAATATTACATTTTAGTTTTATTGTAAATGACAGTTATAAATGAAATATTTATTCATTGAGTTTCTAATGTATATTCTATGAGTATGTATATAAAATACAATAATTTCTTCTAATGAGCTGGGTTTTTTTTTTTTTTTTTTTAATTTATCATTTGTTTTTTACTTTAAATGGAAAAGGATGTTGGACGTATGAGAGTTTTAAAACTAAATACGTAATATTAAAGTATTATGGTTCTTTAGTAAAATAACATTCGATTGCAATGTAATTTATAAATATCGTCGATTAGCTACAAACTTGCTTTTTTAAATTTTTTTACGATTATTATTTAATACAGAAAGCAAGTTTCAAATTTCCTGATGCAATCAATACGACTTCCTGTTGAATAAAGTAGTTGTTGGGCAACTTTTGAATGATGTATATCGATTTTCCAGGCGTTGTCTGTCCTGTTACGCTTGATGTACTTTAGCGAGAATGCATTTGGAGTAGTATCGCCCATGCATCATCATATGCCTTTATTTTAAATCTGAGATTTGTAAACTTTAAAAGTTCCGTTTTTGTAGCATGTTTTCCAAATAAATTAACTAAAAAATCATGAAAATTAAATGTTTAATCTACCTAGGTATTGCAATACTAATGTAATTTCATAAAATGTTAAATATAAGTAATCTATTCATAATCTTCACTAAATAAATTTTAAAAACTCAATCTCGAAAACTGATAACAAAATTCGGAAATTTATAATTTTAAAAACTTTTTTTTTTTTTAAATTATAAACTTAAAAAAAAATTTTTCAAAAATCAGTTCATTTAGTTATTAGTTTCTATGTTTAAAATTTATTAATATTAATTATTTTATACTATTTTAAAAATTCATTGAATAACTTTGGTTTATCTTTATTAAAATATTGTTATTTAAATACTTTTTTTTTATAAAAATTAGAGAAAAGAAATTTGCATGATATATTCATAATAACTTTAAAAGTATTCAAAACTTATATTTTATCTGAAAATTGTCAAAAATTAAATTTTACGTAAATTTTAAGTTTTTCTCGTATTGATTTTATTTATTATAGTTTATAGCAAAAAAATTCCTTATTATACAAAATTTTAAATGAGAATTCACAATGTGTATCATCTGATTTTTAAAATGAATTTACTATACAACGATAACTATATGTCTCATAATTATTTTGTAGAATTTCACAAATGCTTATTAATTTGATTGTATGCTAAATGGTTTATGTATCAACATCAAGAAAAATTCCAAACTAAAAATCCAATTACCTCGCTCAGCATATCTTTGAAATTAGGAATAAATAAAATCGCAAAGTATTTATACACTATAGAAGCACACACTATAGTATATATATTTATACACATATAAATGCATTTCCTTAATGAAATTACATTGAAACAAATTGATAAAATTGGTGTATTACAAACACTCCTTAAAATGATTGTAAGTTGGTACACACATTTTTTACAAAATTAGGCTTGGTAACCTATTTTAAAAGAGCAGGTGTTTTTCTTGATGTAAAATTATATCGTGCGGATTACCAAAGGTGCTCTTTTATTAGTTATCACGTTCTGTCACGGAAATTTTTCGAAAATCAACTGGGAAATATCCACGAATGTCGTGAAGTTATTTTTGTAAACGTGAAAGGGGCGTTGTTTAATTTTTTCATAATATTGTGTGCAGAATTCGAATGTATATAGCGAAATTATTTATGCTTTTAATAATAATTTCTGTATTGGACCCAAGCATTTATTAATATCCAAGCAGAAAATATGAATTTTGTTAATTTTATATTGAGTAAAAAATTAAGTATTGTTTGATAAATCTAAAATTATTTCGGTTTTAAAAATTTTGTCTAAAAGTACTTTAAATAATGTTTTAAACAGTTTATGTGAATAACATCTAGTAAATGTTATTAAAGAATGTTTCATAATACTTTGATCTTTCCTAATAATTTTAATTAGCTAGAAATAAAATATTTTTTAATCGTAAAAACTTATTCCACTGTTTTTATTTATTCCATTAAATAATATCACAGTAACAATACTTGTACTCCTTTTAACAGTACTTACTAACAGTTTCAGCTTTTTTGACTCGAGGACTTAAAATAGTCGAATTCTATTTCAGTACACTTGAAATAGAATTCGACAATAGTCGAATTCTATTTCAGTTGAGATAATCAAATACAAATATCTTCATAAAGAAATTTCTATTTTATGTTCATTATAAACATTTTTATAAATATTTAATCAAATCAAAGCTGTGAAAGTCGTTTCTATATTTGAATATCTATTATCCTTTGTTTCTAAAAAAAAGTATTTGCTCGTTCAAATATTCTATACAACATTTTTATTAAGCATTTTCTATTCTCAGATATGTACAGATTCTCTCTTACAGTTTAAAAACGTAATTTATGTAGGAAAACATGATTTTTATTGAAAATGTTAAATAATGATAAATTATTTTAGACTGGGAGTAGACATTAATGACTAAATGACAAAAGTTTTAATGTTTTAGCAAGCCCATTCTGGTATTTCACGTGTTTTTACACAAAAATTCATTTTTATGCTTTCCTGTACCAATATAACAGTATTTCTAAAACTGGGTCGCGGCTCCAGCAGGGGTGGATTTTATTTTATTAGTAAAAGAGGCTTTTCTGATAAATTTTTTAATACTTTTTGAATCAAAATAGAGGACTGAAATTCTCATTTTCGTATCATGTAAAAAGAATAAACATATTTTACTTACTATTAATTTATTTTACTAAGTGTGTGAAATTAAAGAATTTAGTGTAAGAAATCATTACTTAACTACATTTTTTGAGTGTTAGCATAGTTTACTTATGGATAAAATTTATGATCATTAAATTTTTTTTAATCGTAATATGAACTAAAATCGCCTGAAAAAGTTATTTAATTTAAATAACTTTTACTTAAAATGGCTTTTGGGGAGGGAAAAAAGGTCACAATTTAATACAAATGTTTTATTTAAGATTTTTTGTGAAAATACGCAGATAAGCTATTTTAAATTTTGATCATTAACATTTCTGATAAATTATGGTTTCTATTTCGATTTTTTACATAATAGACCGGATAGATATATTTCAAAAACCAATTACGCTAATAATTAAGTGAAATTCTATAATTAACGTTAATTAGTACATAGGCTAAGTAATAGTTATAATTGTATTTAGTTTTAAAAATATTTATTACAAGCTATTTATAGTAAATATAAATTTTGTTTACAGTAATGTAACATCTCATTGAGATTACTTTTTTATAAATATATACTATAATATTTATTAACTTCACACACAGCAATTTATTTTAAATTGTATTTGCTTAAAACTTTTCTGTATCGTGTAACGTTGGAGACGCAATCTACTTAACATGTACGAATTTCCCCCTTGACTAGTTTTATGCAACACTCAGAGATTTTTATGGTTACACGAAGATTGATTTAAAAAAAAAAAAAAAATCATGTCGGTTTTTTCCGGATGATGTTATATTTTCCTGAATATTTAAGGAAATTAATGTTCTTTTTTTCTCTAATAAATATCATAACATTAATCCTTTTAATATATTTATTAGATTTCAAATAACGAAACTTCTGTATGATTCACGAAACTCCAATTAAATGTTTAAATCTCTGGCCTTCGGCCCAGTTCGTAGGTTCGATTTCTCACAATATTTTCATCAATATTCTATATCGGTTTTTCAGTATTTGTAATGGGTCAGATTCCACTTTTAACCGTAAGTCTCAGTCTAATTAACTCCCGTCTGCAAAGAGTGGCTTTAGAGTATTAGCCAAGCCTATAATAAAAAGCTCTTACATCATGAAAATTTCACAAAGAAATTGACAGATCATTTTAATATTTATGAATCTTCTTCGAGAGAATGCAAGATGTATTCTTAAATATTGGTTATTTTGGTAATCTCTTTGTGGAATCAAGAAACTTATATCAGATATATTTAGTACGAATCACTATACGCCATATACAGCAGACACTTGTTTTTGTTGAGATCAGTAAAACAGTTCGTAAAAATAGAAAAATTAGTATTAGATCTTAATATTTTTACAAAAATTGTTTCTTTTTATGAAGTATTAAATTATTTAGTGTGTGCTATAGAAAAAAAGTGCAAAATAAAATTCATTTAAAAGCTTTTTTTTACTTTCATTCTATGTATGGAAAAATTGGGCAAAGTAATCTTTTCTGTTTCAAAATTATTTTTAAAAACACTTTTCCTTCTTTTTAACAAAGCAAAACATTTCTCTGTTATTCACCTAAAAAAATTACCTCAATTTTGTAATCTGTTCTGCTTATTTTGCGGGCAGTCGCGGTACTACGTCCTTATTTTTTAATATCCGAAAGCTCTTATCTATTCTCTTTTTCATTATATACTTAATGGCTCAACCATCCGATAGTTAAGTACAAATTATATCTGAATATGGATTAAAAAAGTATTCAAATGTAATTTAGAGAAGTAACGGGTTTATTCTATTGAAATTCATGTATGAGAAACTCATCTACTCAAGTCGTCAGGTAAATCTTTGCTTTTTTTCAGTTACATTATTAATCTTTCTGATTTCATTCACTTAGTCGTTGATGGGCGTTTTTCGTTCAAAACGCATAGGTCCGAGGTTATATCCTCAGGTTGGGCAAGGTTAATTCAGCCTTCCGTCAGTAACTCCATAAATTTGAGTACCAAGCATGTTTGGAAATTAACAAAAATATCCTATATGACATTATGACATTGGGTGAACAAAGTTGTCAAGTTTATAAAACATTAGAAAAATTAGAATGAACACATTCCAAATATTACACTCATAAAACTTAATCTTTACGCACACATACCAAGCGTAACTAATGTAAAATCTTTAATTAATCACGATAATTAAGCGGTATTCTAGTTTTCAAATTCCCGCACTTAAGAAAAGTTCATGAAATTCTTCGCTGCAAGTTGTCTAATATACTTGAAATTATTCGCGTGTTTTCAGTTTGTCATTACATATCAGATTACGCTGTCAAATTAATTTAAAAATTTCAATTGAAACGTAAAATTGGTGGTGAGTCCTTCAGAAAACCGTTAAACTAATTTAGAAACTTCGATGCATCCGTTACTGCTCCAATTAATGTAACTATAACCGTAGAATGGAAGAGGCTGGGCGATCCGTTGATCTGGTTTTTCTTTCTGTATCGGACAGTTTTTTAAATTTTAAGAATTTATTGTTTACTTTACTCACTGTTATTTTTAGAGTAATGATTGTGTAGGTGTTCATTTCTGTTGAAAGGATAAAACAGATTTCTCTTAAAAAGTGTTTTAACTCAATTTTGTCAATGTTTACATTATTAATATTAGAATGAAAAAATCGTGTTGCATAGATGATGTAAATAAAACTCCTCGAAGTTCGTCATGCTCTATGCTTTTAAGAAGCGCTTGTTCTCATGGTCACTCCCATAAACATTCTGTGACTAGCAGAGTACTTGAACAAGAAACAAACCATAAAAAGTAAGAATAATTACTAGATTTTATAAAAAAAATTTTATTATTTCTCAAAAATCTAATTCTGACATCTGTTTAGAATCGAAATCTTTTAATATCATTCCTTAATTATAAACTCTCAGTGATGCTATTTTATGTTAATAACTGGGAATGATATAATAATTAAAATAGATTAGTTTTATTACAAGATTTTTTACTCCAATTGGCTACTTAAATTTTAAAAAAACATGTATTGTTTTAATAATGATGTATAGTTTTAGCTTGTTTTGAGTTTTAAAAATTAGGAATAATCTTATTACCTTCTGTTAAATGGTAAAATATTTTACTTTTGCTCTAATTAATATTAAAGAAATATTTTATTTTACTCTAGACAGCATTAGATAATTTTTATTTAACTTTAAATGCTTATTACTTGACTATTTTAAAATTTATTTAGTTGTTGTATTTTTAGTTGTCATGTCAGTACATATGTCTAATTATATTTTAATAATACTCTTTATACACTTTTGTATAATCTTAACTCTGCTGCTTCTATTGTTTTTCGACAATTGCTGACTGTGATGAACAAATTACTATTATCTTAAATTAAATATATTAATTCATTTAAACAATTATGTTAAATTAATTTAACTTAATCATCATAGGTGAATAATTTCAAGTTAATGCAATTATTAAGGAATGTCCACAAATTTTGTATTTTTATACATATATTTTTTTTTTTTTTTTTTTTTTTTTTGAGGAATAGTTTCAGTTAAGAATTAATATTTTCTGTTAATTCTGCTCCTTTAGAAATGTATTTTGTTTGTACTAATATCTATGTAACATATTTTTAATTATAAACTGATTTATTCATTGCGAAATTTTTTTTTAATATTCCTTAGAAACTGATTAATTTAGTTGCTTTAAATTAAAATTAGTTTAAAAAATTGATTGTTGGTCTATACTCAAGATGGTAAAAAGGACAAATTCATAAAAATTCTGACGTTAGACAATTTTGCAACTTTTAGATGTATTGATTTAACGATTTCAACATGTCTTTCTCCAGTGTCGTTCTGTTGATTAAATTTAATATTCATTGTGTATATCTTCTTCTGTGTTAGTAAATTTTTTATGTTATATTTATCGATAAATATTTTTACTTTCTTTAATAGTATTGCATTTTTATGTGATTTGTATGTAAGTTAACCTTTATTGATAAAATGATTTCTAAAATCTTGTATTTTTAAGACATTTATTGAAATCGTAAAGTAGAATAATATTTTTGTCATGGCACTTTCAATTATGAAACAATTACAATATTTTACGTTTATAGATTTATATAGCCTACATTATGAAGAATCGTTATGATGTTTTTTATAGTTATATATTTTCCAACTAGTGTGTTCTTAGAATTTAAAATAATAAATAGAATTACTTTTTAATTTCATGGTCTTAGTATAATTTCTTTAAATATTTTAAAATCTAATTTAATTTTGACAAGTTTATCCAACATTATATAATGCACTCCATATTTCAAGCTCTTTTTATTTTTATTCATGACTTTAATTCAAAACAATTCTTTCCCTTTCTTTTAAAATACAAGCAAAAATCCTGAAACAAGAATTAAAATTCTCTTACTCTTGTAAATTCTGTCAAAAAAGAATTTTACTTTAAGAAACTGGAAATCATACTTCTGCTTTTAAAATTATTTCCATGGATGCTTATTTTCTAGTTTAGATTTAAATTTTTTCTATATTCTTCACATCAATTGTTTGGTTCTAAATTTTTGTCAATTACCATATTTATATAATTAATTTTAAAAGAAATTAAGTAAATAATTTAACTATATAAATTTTTTAAACACAACTGTTAAAAGAGCCCATACCTAAAAAGACTAATCAAAAGATTTTAGAAAGGTTCATAATATATATATTCATTTAAAATTATAAATGCTAATAATTTTATTGCTAATACTAGTAACTAAATTTATGGTACATTTATTTCTATTGAATTCTTGACATCTTAATTACATATTATAAAGTCCATTTGTATCTAGATTCAACAAAAATATTACATTAAGTGTGAAAAGTGTTTAATTTAAAAACTGAAAGTTGAGGTAACTGAGACACGTATCATATTTAGAAATAATTTATGTAATTTAAATTATATGTGTTTGTGTGTATGGTGTATACATAATATGTACATATACATGCATTTGTATCAATTATTGGGTAGAAAACTGAAATTTTAGCTCCATTTGTTATCACTAGTTAATATATACATTTAAGGACCTTTTATTGAAAATCTTTGATGTTATTTATCCATTTTTTATCATATTTTCTCCCTAAATAGTTAGGTTTTTATTCTTCATATTGTTTTTAAACTAACTTTAAAAAACTTTTCTTTGTTGCTTTATGAAGAGATCAACCATTTCAGTTTTTAAACTTTAATTTGGTCATATTTTTAATGTTTTTAAATTTTACTGACATGTTATTTGTGCAAAATGATTTAAGCATATTAAATTTCTTAATTGATGTAGTGTATCATTTTTTTTTCCTTATTAATGTTTTTATTCTTGTAACATTAATAAAAATTGTTTTATTATTACGGTTTTTATTTGGAAATCTTAAAATAATCGTGAAAAAAGAACTTAAATTCTCACAATAATGACATTAGAAATAAAATGTGTTTAATCATTAATAGTAAATATTAAAGTATAATAATTATTTTATTTTTTTTATTTATTATTATTTTTTTAAAGGAAAATTTAACTCTATTGACTGATCAATAGTGATATTACTGCGGAGAAATATTTACATTATTTTCCTTGATCGAATAGCAATTTAATTTCTGTATTTGCTGCCACTGCATAAATAATTTTTTATCATTGTAGCTTAAAAAATAACATTCACGAAAATAAATTTTACATAAGAGATTATTTCATGTAAAGTATATTAAGTATAATACGTCGATTTGATTGTCCGTGAATTCGTTTTATAAAGTTAATCATTTTTTCCTTTTGGAAGATCGTTACCCTATCTTTTTTTCTTTTGAAAGAAATTTTCTTCAGGGTCGTCGCTACTGATCATTAAGTCAGAAGTTGATATACAGAAACAGGTGCTAGTTTCACGATTATTCCTGAAGTTCATTTATAGGTCGGATGTTTGCTTCTGCCTTTCCGCTTTTCTACTTCTTTAATGCTATTAATCAAATTTCAACGATTTAGTTTTTCCATTTTTTAAGTAACGTAGAATTAAACTATTTTTCAGTATTGCTAGATTAAAACTAAACTTACTTTAAAACGTAGAATTATTTTTATTTGAAACGTATTGATTTAATTATTTCGAAATAGTATCATTAGATTTGCAGATAAGTAAAGTTTGCTTTCTCCGATTAAATATTAAGATTGGGTACTCTACCAGAACTTCCTTTCTTAGAACACCACGAGATGTTTTTGCAGATGAAGTGTGTAATGTAATTTTTAGAGAAAATAGGAAATATCATCTTTAATAGCTAAAGCAGTTTAAAAAAATTACATTATTTTTTTCTTAATAAAAAATTAGAGAAATGAATATCTTATTATGTTATTACATCTTATGTTATTCATAGGTGATTAAAGTTTCGCAATATTTTTTATGTCTAAGAAAATGAGCGAAAATATATAAAATTTAAATTCAGTTGATTTTCATTGAAATAATTTCCGGGTAAATTCAAATGGAAATCCAAATTATGAATAATATTTTTGCACTTAAATTTGTCGAAAAGAGCGAAAAAGCAAGATTAGAAACTCAGGTTTGAGTTTTTCAGTTTTGAATTCAAGCAAACGATTTTAACTAAAATACAAATTTCGAATTTATTTAATATTTCCAATGAAGATGTAATGTTTTGATTTTTCTTTTTATCACACCGTCTTTCCAACAATTCAAGAATATTGTGTTTTTTAATTTTTTCTTTGCAGTCCTTGAGCTTTTTCTCCCCCTTCCCTCTTTCTCTCATTTTTTATTTTTATTTCTTTGAGAGGGTGTTTCCGTTTTTTCGTCATCGACTTGTTTTTACCTTTTTATTGAAAGGCTTGAACAATATGTGACGTATTGCGATGTTAGCTTAAATCAAATGAATTTTGATGCTCAGCCAAGCTAAGTAGGAGGGCAAAATATTAACGCTCGCTTTCACACGGTGCCAATTGACAGAATGCTTAATGGGTTAATTTAGCTAAAATGGAATCGTATTTTGTTTTTTACTTTCTAGTTACGTTTTTGACGTCGACGTTTAATTAAATAATTTTGAATACTTTGATTTATTTCGTAACATGTGAAGCTTCAGAATTAAGATTTATGCATACTTTTAAATATGCATTTATTAAGCAATTTTGTATCATTATTTCACTTTATAAAAATGATTAAATATTCTTCAGACATAGTATAAACGACATTTTATTATTCAATGTAAAATATTTCATATGGCAATAAATTTTCTGTTATTTATTAGTAAATTCCATTTTAAAATAATTGTATGTTTAAAATTTCTCAGCGAAGTGTTACAAGTTACATTAATTTCTAGATAATTTTTAGCCATATTTTGACTGACTGAACAATAATTTTACACATTAGTACATGTTATTGCTATTTTTGAATCTTGATTGATTAATTTGTTGATGTCACCGGTGTTCACTCAATTTTATTATTATTTTTTTTTAGTTAATTTTTCCAATTATTTTATTCTAAAACACTTTTTAACTGCTTATGATTAACCTCTGTAAATAACTGCTGCTCTGTGCAAAATGTGTTTATCGTGATTAGTAAAATATTTGTTTAGAATTTTAATTTATCACATATTTTGTTCATCAATTGTCCTAAAATTAGTTAAAAAGTTTTCAGTCTAGTTTCTCTTACTTGTATTAATTACAGTTTAATTGTTTATAAGTAATTACATTAGCTAATTTTTTCTTTGAAACAGAGATAAGGTATATTTTATTATATATATGATTTTCTATAAATTTTCTTATTCTTTTTACTAATGAAATTTTATATTAACAATTCTCTCTAATTGTTTAATTTTTCATTTTGCTTTACAAAGGAAATAATCATTGGTGAGTCAATATATTAAGTAACTTTTTCATATTAATAAAATTTTAAAATCTAATACTATTTTATTAAAGCACTTTTTCTGTTTACATTTTGTATAGAAAACTCATTAAAGATCTGAATCAAAATATCTCA
>JAPDSC010009136.1:13415-23451 GCA_026290005.1 Latrodectus geometricus | reverse complement strand
ATCAGGTCCCTCTGAAATTTTTCTTTGTATTATGATAATAATGATTTATTTTTAGATATATGCTAGCTTGATCAACATAAATCGAAGTTTTGACCATCGTCAATAGATTTATTAGACCTTGTTAGTATTGTGTTGCTTTTTGGTTTTTTAATATTTTTTAAGAAAAAAACAATCATGCATAATTTATCACTAATTGTATATAGCGAGTCTTGTTTAAATAAACTCTTTGTTTAAATCTGAATGGATTTTCTAAAAAATAGAATAAAATGTAATTTAAAATTATTCTGATCAAATAAGAGAAAACTATTTATAAATCAAAGTAAGATTGTATAATTTGTGAGTTTGTGGATAAGAAACAACATTCAAGACATAGAAATTATTATTAAAATATTTTGAATTTGAATTGATATGTTACGACAATTGTACTTTTAATATTTCCACACTTTTTAAAATTTCCATTTATGATAACAATTTATAAATCCATTTCTAACATCAATTTATGATTGCAATTAATAATTTATAAAACTGAGTTTTTCTATTTCTCAAACTTTTGTCCTTGATTGGAAAAAATAATTTTAATTCGTATTGAAATTTGAATAATTGATTTCATTACATAAATCAAAAAGTTGGAATTTTTCTCTACTTACAATTAAAACATTTTAATTTAACCATGCATATCATTTTTTTATTAATAAGTGTTTCAAGTATTTTATTTGAAGAAAATATCTTTGACCATACTTATTTTTTTAATTAAAGAGCATAATCAAAAAATATTCAATGGTTGATATATACTGCCGCATAAATGGAAAAAAAAATATCATCAATAAAGTGAAAACAAGGATAAAGTAAAAATCTTAAAATATTTTTAAACTGTTCTTTAAAATATTTAATTAAATATACTTTCTGATTTTGAATTATAAAGTGGACAATTTTACAAATCATTTACCATAGAATTTTTTTCATTAATTTTTTCAACTTATGAACTACATCATTCATGTTTTAAATATTTGTCACTAGTATTATTTTAAAATGTTGAGTAAAATCTAAATATCAAGGGTAAATAAATCTTACTTACAATATCCGTTCAATACCCTATAGAATGTAATTTAATATGAGTGTTCTAGCTGATAGCATTAAAGAAATATTTAGGATTCCAAATTAGAATTATCCATACTTTTGCAATTATATTTAATGACATTGCAAATGCTGATTTCCTGTTTTGTAAATGTGTGATCTCTTCCACGTTGTGACAAACAAATGTTCCAAATGCCAGCCAAATCATTTAATAATTTTAACTGCCTAGATCTTCTAGTTGTATCATCTGAGATTTAAGGTCACGAAGTTTATTCCTAATTAATGAAGAGTCGGAATGTTTGGAATGGCCTTTGAGTAACAAATATAATAAAGGCTCGATGGGCGTAATCTGCAGTACGTAATATGCTAAAGAAAAATTGATTAAATTGATTAAATTGAAATTATTAAATTGATTTTGTATAACCTATATTGCACTTGTTCACGAATTAAAGATGGTTTTCATAATCTTAGATTTGCATACAGTATTTCAAATTATAAAATTATTAAAAACTTAAACATAGCGTTTCATAAAGAAAGCGCATTCCAAGATTCATTTCAGGGCATTTTAGCCTTCATACATGTGAGTGAGATAATATTTAAATAAACATTTTTTTAATTTTTTTATCTATATGGATGCAAAGTTTAATTAAATCTTTTATGAGTTATTTTTTAATGTCGATATTAATAAGTATGTAAATTGTAGAAATTTATTAAGAAAAAATAAGTTTATGTTATAGTACATGTTCAAAATGAAATTAAAATTCTTACTTTTATATTAACATGCCTATAGCTTGAAGTATAGGTACAAAACTAAAGAAGTATGAGAAAATTTGCTTACAGCATAAATTTGTTTTTAATAAAAAAAAGAAATATTGTAAGTGAAATTTAAAACGAAACAAAGTGATAGAAAACAATGATTCTCTCAGTGAAACGACTTTTGGTCGAAATATTGCACCACTTCCAATGATCACATACTTACAACGGTATTTTACATGATTATAAATTACTCCCAAACACCGCATTAAAAATAATTTTGAGAAAATTATAATTTTTGTATAAAATTAAAAAATATAATTATGTAAGTTTTATTCCATATCCTACAACCATTCTTTTCCAGTTGCGATTGAATATAACGTATCACATTTCATCACAGCTTTCTTGTAATAAAAGATTAAGTTATTACACTACATATTTAAAATTAAGAAAATCATGGTTAAAATCAGAATGCACTCTCAACATGACATGGTTAACTCAATTAAACCAAAAAAAAAAAAAAAATCATTCGATTTTATATATTGTTCCTTTGAAAAGGATGTCAATAGTTCCATAAGAAATAAGTATTTCTGAAAGTCTAATTTTTAAAAACGTTTAGACAAGCATGAGATTCCCTCTCGTTAAACATAACTTTCTTTTACAACCAAATTTCTCAATTTCAAGCGAATGCACACTCTTTTCTGTCTTTTACTGCCTGCAACCTGAATTTAACGCAAAAATACTTTGCTTAACATTCTAATTATTATCCTTATCAAAATCGAAAGTAAATGTTTACTTCTATGGCGTTTTAAAAGTCTCCAATAGATAATCATTATGTAATTTAGCTAGTTTACATATTAATTTATCAAGGAAGGTGACAAGGCAAATATTTGAAGTATTAGCGAGGATTATTTTTTGTTCTATAAGAATAACTATTTTCTCCATGAAAATAAGTTTTACTTAAGCATATTTTCGGTAATCACTGTAATCAAGAGTATCATTATAAGAGGAATGACCCATTTTCAAACTGGATTTTCAGATTTTGTTTTTTAAAATCAATTTCACACAGAAGCTAAATTTATTTAAGTGATACTTGAACAACTCCTAAAAAAATATTCTTTCTTCACTATTTAACTAAAGTTATTTTTTTGTTCTAAACCACCAATTTTTAATATTTACTTTTATTATCTTATGAAATACAATTTCCTGTTAATTATGTTTCATTTAAGAAATTGAAAATACTAATGTCTTAATTATATTTACTTATTAACATGTATATTTTATGTAATATAATAAATAAGAACAATTGAGATTCTTAATTAGGTTAAGAAAAACATTCCAATGACTACAGAAACTTACAATAGGATATAAAACTATAATTGAATGGAAATTCAATTTATTTGTCTTAAGTGCATGATTAATTACATCATTCATACAGTAGATATTGATGTAAAAATGTAAGTGTTTAACATCAAATTAGACATTCTTGCCAGCAATATCTTGTGTAAAAAGTCAGGCATGCGACTAGAAAAACAAGTAAACCAGAGTTTTGACTCAATGTTTATGCATAGTAATGGGATTTAATAAATTATTCATATATTTAACATCTTGGCACGAATAACTAAAAATTACTTAAGCAGTACTACAACGTATTTGAATTATTTAGTAGACTTCATTTTAATGAGATGACAGTTTATTTTATAGATAACTCGAATATACTGGGTTATTATACAAGAGCTTTTACAAAATATATACATATATATTTGTTTATCAGTTAATACGTAATTGTTTGATTTTAAAAATTTATTGAAGTAGAAGTGTTGGAAAAAATTAATTGTTCAGAAATGAAAATGTTCACATTTCAGTCAATTATTTAATAATTGTATATTTATATCGTATATTTTGATGATATCATGATCATATATTTGGATAGATTTTTTTAAACTTAAAAATACACACTTTTTAATGTGCACTATAGCCTTCATATAAAATACAGCTTCATTCATAAAAAATACCTATTATTTTCATGTTATCAATTGTGTACACAATACTTATTTCCAAGTGCTCCCAAATTATAAAATCAAAATTTATACATTTTAAATAACTTACACTTCCATTAGAATAGAAAAAGAGTAGTTGTGTTGTAAAATGTTTTCTTCGAAGTATATATCTCTATTTTTAAGTGATGTGCAAATCAAATTATAAGTAATTTTTTTTCTTGTTTTCCAGAAACACCATTGATATGTGTACATGCATATATTTACTTTCTGTGATTTTTAATTCATATCTAATGATGAAATGTTTTAATATAATTATTAAACTCCTTCAATAAATTTTATATTATAAAGAAATACCGATATTTTTTTAATATTGATGTACATACAATCAGTTAAGTGAATTAAACATTCCAAAAAACAGCAAATAAATTTACTAATTGTAATTGTTTTTAAAGTCTAGATTTGAGTTTTCTTTTTTAAACTTCTAAAATAATATGTCAATAGATTGTTTTCTTGTTAAATCTAAATAATTTTATAAGTTTACGTTCAGACTCGTATTTTAAACTTTACCCTCAATGCACAAAGTACCACTATTTGTTGTATTTTTACCGTATAATCCATTAAAAAATTTTATCTGCTATTTAAAAAAATATTTATATATTTTTGAAATATATTATCATTTTCTTACAAAATGATACAACTAATATTTAATACATAATTTCATTTAACACTAAATAATTTTCACTTTTACAAAATCATTTTACAAAGTTGAGTTAATTTAAATATTTTTAACTCAAAAAAATATTCAATATTTATTACTTCGATTTACTTAAGCAACAAATTTGAAGGCATTTATTCATTATATTTTAAATGAAAAATTTCAGAAATAAATTTCCTACGTTTGTCAGAAAGCACAACAAATATTATGTATTTTCATATTACAAAACAATACATGAATATTAAATAGGAATACTGATCTTTAGTTCATAGAAGTTAACATTTCAATTTGCATTTTAAATATTTAATTACATCTTAATTATAAAAACATCTTAAATATAAGAAATTAAAACATTTAATGAAAAATTCACTAAAGACGCTACACCAGCTAAAATCATTATATTTTACGATATTATTGTTATTTTACTTAATAATTCTTTGGACTTTTTCTCATTATTCCTTAAACTTATTTTAGTTTTCTGTAAATTATGAATGCTTTGGATTCTTTTGAAACGTAACAATACATTAATTATAAGCCTTTGGTATTTCAGTCAAACCCACACAGTCAGATTTAATTATCATACATATAGAACGGTTAATATATTTATAAATATGTTGTAAGATATACATATTTAATTTTCCAAAAATGTATATAAATATATTGGTTAACATCATTTGCATTAGTTTCATAAAACAAATTTTTGTGATTGAATATTAATCCCAATAAGATTTTCAAAGTATTATTTTAGCACATTTTTGATATACATAATAAAAAATAGCCCATTAAGCTTCATGCCCATAAATATAATCAAGTGTTAAATAAGGTTTCATATAGACTAATAAAAAAATCAGAAAGCTTTTGCATGCTTGAAAGTCTAAATGTTTGTAAAATATTAAAGCAAATCCAAAATAATTTTTCATAATAAGTCGTAACTTCATTTTAATGTATTTTTATACTACTTAGATTCATTTTTTAAAAGTATCTACATTATCCATTTTTAAAATACCATTGAAATATTTTTTGAATTGGAAATCAATGGCTAAATAACACATATTTCTTTTTTATGCTTTTGTTAGACTGAAAACTGATAAATAGGATTTTATCTATTTAAGAAAACATTTCAAACCTTTATACAAAATATATCACAGGGAAATCTATAGATTCGCGAATTACCATATTTAGTTACTGAAATATCAATGCATATTTGAAAAATCAAATAATAAATTTCAAAAGTTCCAATTATTGTCTCTGAATTCCAAACCATTATGTTGCTGTCTATTTTAAGTCTTTTCGAATGAGATCTTAGCTTACATTGAATATTTAATTAAAATTTGATTAAAAATTCCTACAATTTCTCCCAAGTTATGATAGGTTAAATCAAAAGTTGAAATATTATGAATTTTCCCGTTTCAAACTTAGCTTCATAACATAAAAATTAAAAGTGTGCTAATAGCATAAATAATAGTCGATTGTTAAATCAGATATATAACTGTAATCTTAAAATCGATTTTTTACCATATGTAAGCAAAAGTTCAAACATAAATGAAATAATACTTACCCGAAAAGTAATTCATTTTGAGTAGCTTGAGTTTCTTAATAAAAACTGCGCTAGACCTTGAAAACTTAATAAAAAAATTCATTTATTATTAATATATTTCATCAAAAATATTCAGTTATTTTATTTCGAAAAGAAATTGAAAACAATACTCCAAAAAAGAAGCATGGGATTGTAATTAAATTTAATGAACCTAATGATACATATCTGAAGTTCACTTGTTCCCAAAATTAAGACAGTAAAACAAATACAAAATGTACAACTAGACAAATTCAGAGCAACCTCAATAGTGCACTAAAATGCCTGCTACTGCAATACATGCCTCCACAAGGCCCGGCCACGAGCCTACAAGAACATTTCACTCTCTTGACTTAGCTATTTCTTCTCCGCTACTTCTGCCATTGCTGAATCTTGCCGTAGGAAATGACCTTTTCAATAGTGATCATTTCCCTCTTATCGTGACTCAGACTGGAGGTAATAATGTGTCCTATAGGCCGCCTAATTACGTGTACAGTCGAGCCGATTGGGATCTTTTCACGCAATTGGCTATGATTACGGAAACAAGAGTTAAGAGAGATGTGATTGATGATAACGTTAAATATGTCGTTGACACAATAATCAAAGCTGTGGATGTTGCTATCCCAAAAAGTTCTAATCCACACAAGCATATAATACCATGGTGGAATGAAGAGTGCCGACTATCTTATAAGAACAAAGGAAGCAATGGAATATTTTCCGAAGATACCCATCTACGGAGAACCTTATTGCTTTTAAGAAATCCAAAGCTCAAGCTCGCAGATTAAGACGCCAGAGTTAAAGAGAATCTTGAATTCGTTACGTGTCCTTAATTACCTCATCGACATCCAGCAAACAATTGTGGAGGAAAGTTAAAGCAGCCAATGGTATTTATCAGAATTATTCCATTCCTGTTTTAAAAACTGGAGCTACTGTGCATTCCTCAATGGTGGATATTGCCAATGTCATCGGAGAAACCTTTGCTAACGTGTCCAGCTCCAATTCATATAGTAATAGTTTTCAAAGGTCGAAACGAATAGCTGAGCGGACTTCTCTACGGTTTTCTGATCGCAGTAATCTACCGTACAATTGCGCTTTTGGAGTGTCAGAATTGAAGACTGCTTTATATCAGGCACACAACACCAGTCCCGGACCAGATGGAATCTCTTATCAAATGCTCCGTCATTTACATCCAGATTCATTATTGAACATATTTGTATTGCTTAATAGAATCTGGACGGAACATGCTTATCCCACAGCATGGAGAGAAGCGATAGTTATTCCTATTTTGAAACCGGGCAAAGATTCCTCTGACCCTATGAGTTATCGGCCAATAGCTGTTACGAGTTGCCTATGCAAAACTTTTGAGCGTATGGTCAATGCTAGACTCACTTACATCTTAGAGAAGAATAATTGCATACCTCCTCATCAAAGTGGCTTTCGAAAAGGTCGATCCGTTATTGATAATATAGTTGATCTGGAATCCCACATTCGAAATGCTTTTGTAAAGAGAAACCATCTTGTTGCAATCTTCTTTGATATAGAGAAAGCATATGATCGTACGTGGCGCTATGGCATCCTCTGTACTATGTATCATCTTGGCTTTAAAGGTAATCTTCCCATGTTCATAAAGAACTTTTTAGCCCTCCGGCTTTTTAGAGTGCGCATTGGAAATACACTTTCCAATACTTTTATCTAAGCTGAGGGTGTTCCTCAAGGCAGCATTTTAAGCGTGACCATTTTTAACCTTTTCATCAGCAACATACTTCATCAATTACCTCCTTCTGTTCATAGTAGTTTATATGTTAACGACTTGCAAATTTCATATCAGGGTTCTAACATGAATGTAATTGAGAGACAATTGCAAACAGCTGTAAATAATCTCAGTGCTTGGTGTGCACAGAATGGCCTTAGCCTATCTCCGAGTAAGAGTTGTTGTGTTCATTTCTGTAGGAAAACTAGATTGCATCATGATCCTGTACTGCACATAAGCGGTAGACCAATCCCTGTGGTCAATGAGATAAAATTTCTTGGGGTGATTTTCGATAAGAAATTAACTTTCCTTCCGCATGTGTTACATCTGCGGAAGAAATGTCAGCGACTGCTCAATATCCTCAAGGTGCTTTCAAATACATCTTGGGGTGCAGATCGCACATCACTCCTTCGAATTTACCAGTCAGTAATTTTATCTCGCATTGACTACGGTTGTGCTGGGTATGGATCAGCTAGATCTTCCATCGTAGGCAGATTGGACAATGTTCATCACTCTGCTTTAAGGATATGCTCTGGTGCATTTCGCACTTCACCCGTCGAGAGTCTATATGTAATCTGCCAACAATTACCATTAGACCTGCGACGGATGCAGCTGTCTTTTAGTTATTATTCAAACATTATGTCCTCACCTCATCATCCCTTACATTCTACGATTCCAAATGCCGCTCTTAAGAAATTGTATAATGCTAGACCATCCAGCATTCAACATTTTCTCAAGCGTATTAAATCCTATCTTTTGCTGTCTGACCTATGTGATGTCCGGATTGAGTGTATAGACTTTTTCGTACATCCTCCTTGGTATGACCCACGCATTACAGTTTTCAACGCCTTTGAAATCTATAAAAAGTCGGACACAACTCCTGCTATTTTTCAACAGCTTTATGCATCTCATCGCTGTCAGTATGCTATATACACTCCCATCTACACTGATGGATCCAAAACTGCGGAGCACGTTGGCTGTGGAGTGTATGTTGACAATACCTCCTTTAGTTACAGCCTTCACAAATCCTGCTCCATTTTCACTGCTGAAGCCATGGCTATATACCGTGCACTTCAGTATGTGAGTGCTAAAAATGTACATAAATATTGCATCTATACTGATAGTAAGAGTGATTTAGAAGCCTTGAAAAATTGTAACTATAATTGCCATCCAGTTGTGTCGGAAATTTTCAAATTGCTTGATTCCATTTCTCGAACTGGATTCGAGATACTCCCAGATAGCAAACAACGTCCAATGAACATCCCTCGGACATCCAAAGCATCCATATTTGATTCTCCGACGTCTTAGATGTGATTTGGACGTCCCCTGGATGTTCTTTGAGAAAGTCCTCAGGACAGCCTTGTAAGTTCTAAGTATGTCTTTTTATGGATCTGTTTTGGACTATATGTTGATAAACATCCTGAAAAGGCTTTTTTACATCCTTTTTTGGTTTTTCTAACAAATGATCTGAATGCGTTTTTTTATTTACTTATAAAATTAAAAAATCATATCAATTTGTTAATAAATGTAAATAATTTTGTGCTACATTGTATTTAGTAATTAAAATGAGAATATATTCTCATTTTAATTAGTAGAAATCACCTTATGTAAAATTTATGAATTTTTGTGCTATTAAAGATCCTGTCTTTTATTTCATCATAATTATAAACAAAGATATACGTAAAAACAAAAGAGTATGTTTGGCAAAACTATATTTTTTTGAATACGACATGAATTTAAAAGGGATTTTCAAGGGTTATAAGACTGCTATGAAGACAGTACATATATTCTAAAGGTAAGTTATGTCAATACGTTAGATCAATCCAAATTGATAAGTTTTAAAATAATTAACAGATTACAAAATATAATAATATTTTTAAAATATGTTCATAATGTTTATTCAAATTTAATATAATGTTGTATTTACTTTCGCTACATTTTGTTTTCCAGGTAAAAAAAAAAAAAATCTTGGTAAAATTTTCTCTTGTTACAATTTAATTTATATAAAGCAATTTTGACTGAAACTTACAAACGTTCTTCAGTTTATTCTTCACCATTAAAAATATCATTTAATTAAAATAATTAAAGCGCTTATAAAAACAGTTGATTTTCTCGAAGAGCATTTAGAAAAAAGAATTATTTATGTATGGGACATAAATTTTTTTATCTGT
>JAPDSC010009136.1:0-10897 GCA_026290005.1 Latrodectus geometricus | reverse complement strand
TTTGCTTATATTAAAACCTGTATATTTCTCTTATATTTAAAAAAAATAATTATTAGTAAATAAAGTATGTAAACTTTAATAACATACAAAAATACTGAATTATTGCAGAAAAAAATAACAGTGAAAAAAGCTTACTGAATAATAATAAAGTTATAAGCAAAAATACACAATTATTAGTAAATAAAGTATGTAAACTTTAATAACATACAAAAAGTTTACTTAATTATTGCAGAAAAAATAACAGTGAAAAACTTAATGAATAATAATGAAGTTATAAACAAAAATACACATAATTATATTAGTAAATAAAGTATGTAAACTTTAATAACATACAAAAAGTTTACTGAATTATTGCTTAAAAACAATGATAGGGCTCATTATTTAATACTAAAATTTAAAAACACGCTTAATATGGCTGTAATATGAATGTCCAAATATGTGCCAAATCACGTCCAATATGTGCCAGGCAACTGCCAATATGTGCCAAATCATGTCCAATATGTGCCAGATTACGGCCAATATGTACCAGATCACGGTCAATATGTGCCAAATCACGTCCGTCTCGGAGGTCTATGGGATGACCTACGTACGTGTTACTTCCGGACATTGGTACGTGCGGAGAATGTCCGTAAGACGTCGCTGCACCCCTACCGGACGTCCTCTTATGTCCAGGTGGACGTAAGAGGACGTTCTCCGAACATCCTGAGGACCACTGTTTGCTATCTGGGCTGTTTTGCTGGATACCAAGCCACATATGAATAGACGGTAATGAGAAGGCTGATGCAGCTGCGAGGTCTGCATCAACATCTATTCCGGCTTCAGTTCCATCAATAGATGTGAGAAAGGATTAAAACATTTTATAAATTCTCTTTGGCAGGAATCTTGGAACATGCAAGTTTGCAACAAACTCTATTCCATATTTTCATTTATCATCCCATTACATGTTTTACCTGTTAAGATGTTAGACTGACTCGACTTCGTATTGGTCACGCGCGTTTCACTCACAAACATCTATTCTTGAGTGATTTAAATGCTTGGTGTGAAACGTGTGATGAACCATACACAGTGAATCATATTTTAATTGTTTGTCCAGATTTTAACCGTTTCCGCATCATCTTTTTTAACAGTGATATTTAAAACTTACTTTATTTGCTAGGGAAACCACCCCATCGCAATTTGTTTGCGTTTTTAAAAGCTATTAATTTCATTCATTTTATCTAAATTTAGAAATATTTTAATCACATGTTTTAACTTTTATTCAGTGTATCATCAACTTTTAAAAATATTTTAGTCACAAGTTTCTTAATTTCTATAAATATTTATATCATTTTAAACAACATTTTGTTTTAAAGTTCATAATTTTAGGATTTTAATGGGTCAAAGAACATGATAAATTCCAGTCATGCCTGGCGCAGCTTGTCCTTGCTTGGACCTTGCGCCATTAAAACCAACCAACCAACCAACCACAAGGTCCGGTATTGAGTCGATTAGATTCCATGCTGATCAAGTCTGATAGCTTCCGGAGACAGATGTGCCCTCAAATCTTGAACATCCACCTCCAAGTCATGTACAGAGGAATAAGCCGGTATCAGGCATTTCAGCTGGTCCGAAATAGGCTCTCTATCGGGTACAAATCTGGGAAGCTCGTTGGCCATAGAATAATCTCAACATGACATAGGAAGACTTGTGCAACTAGAGCTGTATGCGGTTGAACATTATGTCGCTGGGAAATTTCCCTTAGAAGACCATTTAGGAAAGATCCCCAGTAGGATCAAAGAATGTTATCAACATAATGGTGCCCCATTGAGGTTTATTTTTCCAGAACTAGTGTGGACCGGCTATCATAGGCTAAAGTGCCCAAGACCATTACGCCTCTACTGTGAAAGCAATGTGCCACGCGACAATGTGAGTGAAAGTGTACCGTTTACTAGACAGATGATAATTCTCAATGGTTGTAGAGGGCACTTATACGAAATAATTACAAAATACCTACAACAAAAGAATTGGTTGAAAAATTTAAAAAAAAAAAATCATTACCTGATTCTTAATTATCGCTGATGTAGATCTCTGGATAATCCTATTGAAAAAACATTAATCTAATCATATGTCATTTTAAGCAACAAGTCTGCAACTAAATATTTTCGTGAACTGTAGATTTGAAGTAAAGTTTTCATGTATTTTGACTTTTCAAGGTATAAGTTACATGCAATAATTTGCATGTTTCTTTATTCCATTTTGAATTTAACTTATCCCAATGAAACTTAAAGGAAAAAAGAAACCATTACACAGCATACGGTATGAGAAAATAATTTTCAATGTTTGGAAAATTAATATATGAAATGTGATAAACCCAGCTGAAAAAGCGTTCAAGAATATATCGACTGATATTGTCTTCGATGATGCGTCATTTACAGGTTATTCGAATATGTTTGATAGAAAAAAACAAATATGGTCATAGCAATAAGAGCATTAATTTAAAAAAAAGCAGTCTTTTTTTTGAAAATGTAAAAAGGAATTAAATCAAGTTTAATTTATAATAAAATACAAATACACTCAAGATCATGGAA
Source organism: Latrodectus geometricus (assembly GCA_026290005.1). Taxonomy (NCBI): domain Eukaryota; kingdom Metazoa; phylum Arthropoda; class Arachnida; order Araneae; family Theridiidae; genus Latrodectus; species Latrodectus geometricus. Next base: position 8,330 of record JAPDSC010009136.1, on the reverse strand, counting down.
AATACACACGAGAAGGTTAACTTAAATTTAAAAGAAATTTAATACACATAATTATACAAATGTCAGATTCAATTGATACCCAAATCAACACAATTAAACAAATACAATGTGGACAGTTAGAAAAAGAAAGTCAACCTCGAGAGCTCGTTAGAACACCTCTTTCTGCAATATATACTTCAACACACTTCGAGTTTGTTAGACGTCTGATGCATTCTTCAGAGAGATGAGGCCACAAATATTGAGCAGCAACCTCTAAATCATATACAGGAGACACAACAGCATCTGGAGATGTCAGCTGGTCACAAGCAAATGGGAGCACCCAAGGAACGAACCGGCTAGAAAGAGTCTGAACAAGACGTAAGAAATCTTGAACAACTCGAGCAGTAAGCGGAAAAGCATTATAATACCAGGAATTTGCCCCTCGAAGACAATCAAGGGAAGTTTCCAAAGTGGAAAATATCCTTATCACAGCGGTGGCCAGTTAAGATTCCACTTAAAGTATGGCTCTACAGTTCATTTCACATGCAGTGGGGAAAATGTGTCACACGACAGTGTGAAAGGAAGTTTACAGTTCACCATGGCGCCTACAATTTTTTGTGTTGTCACATGAGTTAAGGGTATTCTTCGCTTACAAAATTCCTCTTAGCGGCAACATATGGTGGTCACATTTCTGAATCTTCTTCTCTGCACTGGTTTTTATAAGGTTCAATTCCAGATTGTAGCACCAATGTCGAGCATTTGGTTTTGCATTTTGGCACCAAAATTGGATAATTTTCATATAAGATGTCTTTGCACTTATTTGCAAGGATTCATGTTTCTAAGCTTTTCAAAGCTTTTCTTCCTTTTTGGAGAGCTATTATAGATGTTCTTTAGTGTGTATATAGATTATTTTATCGTACTTAATGAAATTCAGAGCTGTTCCTCACATGAAATGTAAATAATCAGTTTAGGTAGTGATGAAGTAATTTCTTAAATAATAGAATTTAGTATATTTTTATCAAAAGTGTTAAAAATTTTTCCATGTAAGAACAAATTAATTTTAATTAATTTTATTCAAAGTTTAGTTTTTTAGAACATAAACATGTTTCCAAAAAAGCTATTAACCAAAATTTCAGTATCAATCTATTTTCTGTTATTTCTTTATAAAAAGTATTACATAAATGGTGTATATGTAAGAGATAAATAAATATATATATTAAAATAGTGTAGAATTTTCCCTCGCTGTAGTTCTTTAATGACATGCTTATTAATTCAATACGTTGTATGTTTCTAATTGTCATTACAAAGTACAATAAAATTTGCATACAGAAATATTATGAGGAAAATGAATATAATTTTTGATATAAATGTAATTAACCGTTTATTCATATCTTTGAAATATTACATACAATAGTTTAATTTATTTTCTTTTTTTTACTGCTTATTAACATTAGTTAACAGAATATTTTTGACTCTATAAAGTTTTAACTTCTTCTATCCTAATAGATATTTTTATTTATTCATTTTAAGCAAAGTTTACATTTAATAACTTTAGAAGAAATAATGACTTTAATGTTTTTATAAAAAACATTGTATAAATAATTATGATGCTAGTATTAAGAAGTGTGATTAGTAGGTGTGAATTTTTGAAGAGTGAAAGCTGTTCCATTTGAAATAAATTGTATTTGATTATTATTTCATAATAATTTGTATGTAACAAAATATTTGAACAGCAAACTTTATTCATGTTTATTGTTACTGAATATTTATTTATTTTTATTAAAATAACAAAATAAATGTGAGTAATTCAATAAATTTAATATTTTTACAAAAAGATTAATATATGTACTAAACTTTAAAAACAAAAACATATTAATATTTCGTTATTTTATGAATATAAACATTATGATTCGTATCGTTGTGTATTATATATATAAACGTATACATATCTTCCATGAGCGAAACCTTATTCAAAATTAAAAATGTAAAGTTTATTTTATGAATAAAGTATTTAAATCTCTCACATATAAGTTAAATATACTTGTAATAAATAGAAAAACTACTTTATCGAGCGTTGAGTGTTTCATTTGCAGTTGCATTCTATCTCTGAAAGTTTAATAGAAGATGGCATCCCATTAGTTTCGAAAGACCTTATTAACAAGAGATCTCAAATACATCAAAGAGAAAAATCAATGTCAATTATTTACTGTCAAGAACACTGTACATATTTGCTTTAAAACCAAGACTAAAATAATGTAAAACTCTGAGCGTGAATAAATGGAAAACATGTTGAAATCTTGTTCAAAATGTTTCCTTACATTTATGGGATTTGTTTATTGGAAACAAAAGCAAAAACATTTTTATTAAATCAACGCTAAATAGCATGAAACAAATTAATTTTTGCCTGCTATTAAAAATTTCTTTAATTGAAAAATTAATTTATATTTACATTTATTGTAAATAACATTTTAAATTATATAATTTTTAATTGCCTTTTTTGTATTTTTTAAATATAATACATTAATGTAAATTGCTGACTATATATACTGCTTCAAGTTGCCAGATATCACCACGTGTTCAGACATTATCTGATAGACCATGAGTTCAAGCCAATTATCTGTTAGACAATGAGTGAATATTTTCAAAATGATAAGAAATTTTTGAGAATGTGCTGGTTATGGAACTAGCCTGGATTTTTTGTGTGTGCAATCACTGGAAATATCAACAATGTGGATTCATGGATTATTTTTTATGACTCAGTGTACGATCAAAAGGTGAAGTAAAGGAGCTAAAAAAATAAAGCACTATTGAAAATATAAGGTACATAATGTTTATCACGTGCATTTTTAATTACATTCCCTGTCATCTCAGTCGAAGTCATAGTATCCAAATTGCTAATTTATGTAGTTATAAAAATATTGAATTCATGCTGATAATTGTACTCATTTCTTATAAATTTATATTACAATTGCTCTACTCAAGTCTCTTTCCATGGTGGTCTTATGTTTCATTAACCATTATACTACCATGATATGATCCATGCCAATATGAGCCATGCCAATATCATGGTAGATTTTATGGGTTATTACTGATATTAAGCCAATAAGAACCAAATTGCCATTCCACTCTACTCTAGTGAGCCCATCGTTTTTATATTCTGTAGATAATCATGTGTTTCCGGTTGATGTGATTAGCATTTATTTTATGTGATAAATAAAATCAATAGAGACTATAATTTTCTACCTATGAAAGTCAGAACTATGTGAATAAACATCTCTTATTCTTAAACGAAGAACTGCTTTATTTTTTTATTAGCCAACAACGTGCAAATGTAAATTACGTATGAGTAATTAGATGTGCAATTTTTAAACCTAAACAGTTTGCTAATGCCACTTAATTCATTTTGACTCGTTTCGTTTGTGGTTGTCGTTTAAATGACTGATTTCCTTCAACTCGACTTGTAATTTTGTTTGTTACTCTATGTAACAATTTGCACACCAAAAGTAAAATATATTTCTTTAAGAGGATACAAAATCTAAGTTGAACAAATGCAGCGTAATCTAAGTACATGTCTTGTTATCTTTTATTTCTTATGTGTTATTAAGAATAAGTTATTCTATGTGGAAAGCCTAAATCTTGAGTTTTATTGTTCGTGCATTTATAATTGCATTTTTTCAGAATATAAAAAATATTCAAAAAATCAATGTTATATTCCACATTGAATTCATACAAAATAGGTGCACAGTATTCCAAATGTTCAAGAAAATGGTATAGACACGCGCCACATTAAACTTTTTGTATTATATTCAAAAAGTATTTTTATTCTTCACAGATAACAAAATTGTTGGTATAATGAATGGTTTCATTACTTTTTGTTATTCCATAAAAATAAACAATTATTCAATAGATATTGTTTCAAATTTCAGCATTTTTTCACACTGCATCATATTTTTATCGTAAAGCTTGTGACATTGATTTCTAGCTTATGAAAATGAATATGCAGAATGATACAAAGAATATATTTTCACCTGAATTAAATAAAATTGAAGTGATTTGCAGAAAATGTTAAGCTATTTGTTTGAAAGCTAAATGCTTATTTTGATTTCGCTACCAATGTTTAGTTTGAATGGAAAGACTAAGTCTTTTGTTTTTTGCATCATATCAAATTGAAAGGACGTTTATGAATTTTCTAATTTTTTGAGTAATAAGTGAATAAGAATTACTAATTACAAAGAAAAGCCATGCAGTCAAAATCTGTAGATGATAAAATGTTATCAGTATAGATTTCTCTCTGAGACAAATTTTAATAAAATGAGCTTAAAAAAAGAGCCACATGTCTTTAATTGATTTAAAAAAAATAAAAAATGTCAATAGTTCTGTTATAAAAAGTTTAAACAACTTTATCAACATTTTTAAGTTTTCAGTAGAAATGTTATTAAAATATTCTCACATACTATAAAATATCTGTCTATAATTTTATTTTAGTTTTTTTTTTCCATGAAAAACAAGCTGTACTTTATTTTATACCTATTATAATAAGTTAATGAGGTATTATAAATACATTAATGAATTGCATTTTAATATTAAGCTATAAATATTTTTTTCCAGATTTTAAAAGTAATATTTGACTCACAGGATTAATATTTAACTTTGAGTTGCATCAAATTGTAAAGATTCAGAAAACAAATACTTAAATATAAATAAATTAGAAATGTGATAAAACCTATGTGATGTAAAAAAAGTATTCATCGTTTTAGTTTTTGCTTACGAAAATAAGAATATTTCCTCTTGAAACTTTCGTATACATTTATTTTTTATACGTTTATTGTTTCAATCTGTGTAAGATGAATTCCTTAATTGCATTATGAACGTATGCGTTATTCTACTTTTTACCGATAAAAAAATAAGTTACATTTCATTATAATCAACAAAACTTATAATTGAATCACTTAAGTGAAAATGAAAAAAATATATATACTATTACCATAAAGAATAATATATAGGTTTCACAGTTATAAGAAATATGAGAATAGTAATTAAAAAATTTTGTTGGTTAACGATCGTGTAGGATTTTTTCATTTTATCAATAAATTATTTATCACTAATTAATTTCCATCCTCCTACATACAAATATAATTCTCTATGGATGGAAAGTATTCCCAGAACGCAATAATAAAACATTAATAGTTACGAATTTTATAGCAGAAGTTGTTTTTTATATTATTCAAAGAGGTATAATATAATATCTGTATGAATTAAATAGCTTAAATGGTTTTATTTGATATGGAAAATTACAAGCTCTCTAGACAAATGGTGGTGATAAATTAATTCAATGCAACATAGAGAAAAGTGTAATTTACCTTAATGAAGACAAATAAAATGTGCAAGTTTAATTTAAAGATTATAAATGGTCTATTTTTTTCATTAGACTGATAAAGGCATACTATTTTAACCAAAATAACTTATGAGAGTTGTAATTTATTTGTTGCTGAAGGATGCTTACCTCAATAAATTTTAGACCTATCAATCTTGTTTTCAGCAGTTCATTAAGTCCTTATGTTACCTAATTGAAATTTACTTTTATTTGAACGCATTTATTAATTTAATAGCGTAACCGGTTCATTTTGCTTTTTGTATTTCATTGCGTAAAGAAATGTTGTCACAATTTTTAAATAAGTGCATATTACCTATTTCTCATTTTTTTCAATATTTTTTATTTTTTTAATAATCTTTCAGTTATAATTACACAGTTTATATATTTTTATAGATCCACACTCATTTTATTCAAATATTTTTGCAATGTTTGTTAAAGTTTTCTGTACGGTTTCCTCCAAATTATTCTTCAAATTAATTCATATATTCTATTCATTAATTTTCAAAATTCTTAAAACATAATTTTAATGAATTTGATATTATAATATAAAAATACTTACTTTTCTCGAAATGTTTTAATTTGGAATTTATAAGTGTTAAATCATTTTTTAAAAATTGCTTTCTACTAAAATATTTAGTTTTTCTTTTCAGAGAATATTATTTTTAATAAATTGCAAATAACAGCAATTACAACAAATTCTACTTTAAAATGAAAAGGAAGCTATTCAACAACAAATTCTTTCAATTCCAACAGGAATTCATTTTATCATGAGGAATATATCCTCCCTCTTTTCTGCTCCAGTTCTCAGGAATCTTATCTGCTTTCACTACCTCATTGTTGTTTTTGCCCCGAAAAATTCGGTTTCTCGTTGGGGAATCATCTATTTATTCAAGCTCTTTGAAACACGAACATGGTTGGTCTTGTGTTTTGAAAGATAGTTGACATGCAGCTCCTAAAGAAAGCATTTAACAGGTAGGTAATTATTGACAATGGAGAGAGATGTGGAATTCCTCCCAAGAACAATATCCTTCAAGCATGTATACGCTGTTCAGAAACATGCATCTCCATTCTTACCCGTTCCTCATTCACTTTAGCTCCAAAATATTCTTCCCAGAAGTATTACATTCTTTCTTATTTGGTGTTACTCATCATTCTCCACTTGAATAAAATTCTCAGTTTGAGAACATTGATTTTAGACCTTTTGTATTTTACGATAACATTATAAATTCCTACCAACAAAACATTATAATCTGTACTACTTTAATATATTTCTTATGTACATAGTTTTTTTTCTCAATTTTCAATAAAATGTGCATTCCAAAAGAATAACGAAATATTTAACGACATTTTGAGAAAAGATAAAAAAAAAATTATGCGAATGCACACTAAAATTTTGGAAAATGTCGAAATATTTTAATTATTGATTGTTTTTTTTTTTTTTTACTAACTAGATACTTTGATTTTTTATTATGACAAAAAAACGCTTTAAGTAATAATTTTTTTCAGATTGCAGGAAAAATATGATGATGATAGAAATATGCTGCCATTTTCTTTACATGCAATGTACTATTGCTGCTGAAAAAAATCGCAACAAACTTATCAGAATATACAAAACAAATTACTAATTTCCTTTCCAATTACCAAATTTTATCGTACATGCTGTTCCTGAACTTGATTCTTAAAGGTATATTTATATTCCACTATTAATAAGAGGGATTCATTTTGATGATTAAAAACATTGCAGTTTAATCTCTCATAACCATTTGACTCATATAATTAACACTTGATAATCTAAAGTATTTAACTGTAAAAAAATATATATTAACTGTAATTAACTGTAAAAAAAATAATATATATATATATATATATATATATATATATATATATATATATATATATTATTGTTTAGATTAAATAAATTTTAATGACACTCATTTATTTCAGTAACAATAATTTTTTTTTTATTTTACAGTTTTTAAATGGCAAGATGTAAAAGTTTTCTAACGCATAAGATACTAGGATTTCGTGTACATCATGTGTAGATTACATGTCATTTAAAAAGTCATTCAAACAATATACATTATATTAGTGTACAAATTTAAAATATTTTTTCAAGTGCTAAATGATAAGTTCTCATGTTTATTAAAAGAGAAGTTTTTAATTTTTTTTTTGAAAGAATTTATAGTTTAAATTTTAATTAAAAATCTCATCTTAGATATTTTTCTGATAATATAATAACTTATCATTCAGCACTTGACTATCCTTTCTCAATGATCGAGGTAATTAAATGATCATATATATATATATATATATATATATGTGTTACCGTGAAAGACCGAAATCAGAGAATGTCGACATTCACCGGTGAATGTCAACACATACCAAAAACGTTGGTGAAAGACCGTACAATTGATTACATTTCTTGCACTTTCGGACCATCGCCGGTATATGTCGACAATCACAGACAAGCTTTGGTGGAATTTGAAAAGATGATTAAAGAGCTCGAAAAGGCGATAACAGAAGGCAACGTCAACAAAGAGGTGCGGCCTAGAGCATTTAATTTGTTTTTAATTTGTTTGTTGTCAGGTTTGTCCCGCGGGTTAAAAATCCTCTACACTTCCTCTACTCACCGTGATTGGTCACTCCTCCTATCTAAGAGAGGCGATAAGTTACGTCACACATGTGACGTTTTTCACGCCTGAAATATTGAGATAAGAAAATGCAAATCTGCATTTCTCCTCTCCGGATACGGAGAGATAAAACGCATATTCAAGATTCACCATTAGTGCATTGTGGATGTCGACATTTGCCGGTGTAAGTGAGAAATGAGGATATCTAGCAAATATTTCAGACATACACCAAGCGACTACGTGAATGTTGACATTCACCAGCGAATGTCGACATTCTCTAGATTTCGGACATTCACGGTAACACAGACACACACACACACACACATATATATATATATATATATATA
>JAPDSC010009112.1:0-15823 GCA_026290005.1 Latrodectus geometricus | reverse complement strand
ATTGAATTATTTTTGTTTTCTTATTTCCTATCATGCACAAAAAAAAATTTTTTTTTTACTTATGAAAAACCGTTAATTTTATTTTTTTATTCCCTCATGCTCAACCCTTTTTCTAATGTAAATTTTATGTGAATAATTATTTGGTTAAAGTCAGTTTAAAGTATTAATCAATGATGGGGGGGGGATAAGTGTATTATTGATACCATATCGTAACAGAAGCTAAAAGAACTAACAAATTAAGGTTAATTACAAAGTTAAACATCGTCTTTGTGAGAGTTGTGAGGAAATAAAAAGTAACATTAGTAATGGTTAAAGTATAATATTTTCAAGTTTTAAAAATTAGTTAACAAGTTTTGAATAATTAAATATACAAATAATTTTGAAATGTAGATGTTTGTAAATAGTTTAAAGATAAAAAAAAAATATTTACAAATCGTTATAATTAGAAAAAAAGAAAAGAAAAACATTGAAACTTTACTTAAATAATTATTATATTTATTTAGTTTCTTTTTTTGCGATTTCAAATTTGCTTAAGTGTTCTAAATTTTACTTAAATTATGCATTTGCATATCTTTTAAGTTTACATCAAATCAGCAGAAACAAATTTAAGACTCTACATTTTCAGTAGTATGTACTATATCAGTAATATGTGATAAGTACTCCACAGTATTATTAGTACTGTATACTATTAGTTTTATATCCTTCAGTATTATATAATTATTTTATGCATTTTTTATTTCCTGGGAAATTCCTTGAAATTCTAAGAATTTATTTAAGAATTGTTTCAAACCGTGTTAAGCACTTATTTGTTATTTTTATAGCAAAATTAGCAAATTAAGTCTATTAAGCTGATGTGAAAATAATGAATTGCATGTATGGTTTCAAATAAATATTTTTAGCATTTATTTCACTGTTAATTTTTTAAACCTACATTTTTTTGTAAATTTTTAAAGTTTATATTAATTTTATAAAATTATTTGAGATTTCTATGCATAAAGTTTATTATTTCAATGTGTTGATAATTCCTGTAAAACATATTAATTTATTATTATTTTTATTAACAACTTATTGTTTGCTTATGATTTACTAAAAAGTATTTGAGAAAGTTTGTAAAAAGTTAAACTGTATAAGTTGTCTTATGTTTGAATTATTTTTTATTTACCTTGATTCTCTTTTTGTTTCAATAAGTTTTCTAAATTATTTATATTTTGGCTATTGCAGGCTCATATGGATTCACCAGAAAAGATACTACTTATGAAAAATCTATCCGCTGATCACTTAGTGGAAGATTGTAAATAGTGTTTAATGTAAATTAAAAATAAAAGCTTTCTAAATCTGTGATTTTATTAATTGTTCTTAAAATATTTTCAGTGAAACGAAATTCAGCTATATTTCATAGATTAAAAGGACTGCAGCACTCTCCTTATTGGGTATGCTCTTTCAATTCAATTTTAAAAATTGCTTTTTGCACTTTCTGTTATATCTGATGTTTAAGTAATTAATAATCTTATGAAAATATAAATTTTTTGCATCATATGATGGTGCTACTGATATCAGATATTTTGTAGCTTTAATATTTGAAGTAATATATAAATTTGTTAAAATTAAACATATTTCATTTTAGAAACAAATAGTGAATACAAGTTTTTTCTGTGGCTAATTATTATGTATGTTGTCCAGTTTCTTTAATATTAGTCTTTTTAAGCCATAATGTGTCTTTATAAGTTACACCTGTGTTAATTTGTAATTATCAAAATTTAAAACATGACATTCTTTGAGATAAAATATAATTATAATATATATTAAAGAAAAATGGTAACATTTTACACAATACCAAAGCTAAACAAGGTGTTCATTTTTGGATATAAAAATAAGTAAAAATAATTAGTTAAGCATTTGATTAAAATTGTTTGCTATATTTCACTTAGGATTTAAGCACTAAAAACTTTTCATTGCTTTTTATATATTAAATTCATATTATCCTTATATATAATTCATGTTGCACTTACATATGTAATCAGTTATTTTATATTAAGAAAAAAATATCTTCTAGTATGTAACTAATAAAAAATGAAGGATGATTGTTTATTAATGTCAATATTCTTTGATATATCGTTAGTTCTGTGAATTAAAAAGCTATATTTACAATATCAATGGTTTTGACCATTAATCAAATTAAAGCTAAATTTTCGAGTTTTAAACATATCCAAATAAAACTTTGGATATGTTTACTCTGAAGATAAATAATTATACTTTCTTAAACTGTAAATCAATTTATGGTTTACATTTTCAGATATAAATCTGAAACTGGTTACTATTAAGAACTGGCAATCTATTTTGATTTAATAAATAATATGATTCTGTTGATGTGTTTGCTGTATTCCAGCTTTAAAAAAAAAATAAATTTAAAAAATCAAGTTATAAATAATCACATACTCTTAATTTATTCATTTAGTTAAAAATTTACGTATTTGCAATTAATAAAGATTTTAAATATATAACCATCATAAAATATTCTACAAATAAAACTGAAAAAAAAAGAAATAATTGTAAATTAATGTTGCATTCAATGGTTTTGACCATTAATCAAGCCAATGAATCTTTTCTATTTTATATTAAGAGATAATGTAAGGATATTTTATGTCAAGTAGGACATGTGTTTTGTTGTTCGGTATAACCATTATATCGATTTAAATCTTTTTTTTTTTTTTTTTTTTTTTTTTTTTTTTTTTTTTTTTTTTTTTCAAAATTCAAAAGTATGTAATTTAAAAATGTGATTGCTAATTAACAAACCTCAAAATTGCTAAAATTACTAACGATTTTAGTGTTTGCTAATTGCCGATTATTTTAATTTTGAGCATAAAATTGCAAATACTGCATAAATAAAATTAAATCAAATATTAAGCTATTTAAAGCAAAGATAAATCAATTAATAACATCATTACTGCTAACAGTATGTAAGCAATAATGATTTTAAAATTGAATAGAAAAACCAGTTGTTTATTATTAAGCTTTCTGTATTTTAGAAATCAATGTATATATATATATATAAGTAAAAATCAAAAGATACTGGAAAATTAGACATTGATGAGGTCTTATTTTCTATGGAAATGATTGAGGGATATTCAATAAAGCAGAAGAGAATAGGCTGTTATTTTTCATAAAAAAGTGAAGATATTTAGACCTATAAAGCAAAATGTTTAAGTAATTTTATTCTATAATTACATAAAATATATAGTGCAGTCAACATAAGAAAAATAGTCAAAGCAACTTGTATTAAATGATTAGTTCATAGTTGAGAATAGAAGGTAAACAAATGAAAAGACTCCTAAATAGGAACTAAGTGGTTTGAAAAAGAACTATAATAAATTTCATTCTATAGTTAGAAAGCTATATTTAATTTGATAGAAGCACATGAAATTTTTTCCTATGCATTATGGTGTATTCAGGAAGAATTATTCCTCATACACATTCCTAAAAGCAAGAATCCAACAGTTTATAAAAGACATAAATTTTTCATAAAAGTTTGATATATCGTAATGCAATGAAAAGGCTATATATCTTAATCAAAAAAATTATGTCATATAAAACTACTACAAAAAAAAAAGTGAATTTTCAATTTGTAACTTCATAAGAAGTTTATAGATTATCGATATAAATAAAGTTCAGGTGCAGAACTGTTCATTAAATACTTATTATTATCAGGGAGGTTTTTCTGTTTTTCCCCCCTCTGATTTTTACCTGAAACTAAAAGTCAGGTAGAAACTCTTATTTTAATACTTTTATGTGTAGTTAATCAAAGGTTTGATATTTTTGAATGAGATATCTTAAAATAGATGTATCTATTATTTTTATAATTAATTTGTGTTTTGCAACATCTTAAAAAACCTTTGTTTCTAAATTATTAATTATAGGAAGAGGATATTAGTTTTGAATATTTATGCTGTATTCAAATTCAAAAAGAATAAAACTTATGCAAATTGAAAGCCTGAAAGTAATTTTATTTTTCTATTTCAATTAATTAATTTTTTCATTTCAGTCTGATAAAGAATCTCCTTTCAAAAAAACACCTTGTCGTTTGTTTTCAGTTAAACCAAATTTGGAAATGCATGATCTAGTAAGACAAGGTAATGATATTTACTTTTATGCATTTTTTATTTATTGCTAATAAAATATGCTTCTAATTTTTTTGTTATATTTTCACAGTTAGAAGAGAATCTGAACTAAAGAATATAGGTTTAGAAAAATCTTGTTTGGTGAGAAAATTTTCTGCATTTTATCCTAATCATAATATTTGTTACAATTATGCATTCTTAAAAACATGTTTTAATCATAGAGTTAACTTTTACTTATTTTATAAAATATACTTAAATCTAACCTTACTGATAGAATTAATCTTTCATTTTCCTTTTTGTTAAACAAGGCTACAAACATTTTTTTCTAATAAAGATGGATCATAATGGTATTCATTTTCAAATTGGGTATTTTCAAAAGCTTCATCAAAGTTTAGAGTAATACTCAAAACGTTTTCACTGGATGAAATAAATGTATAAACTGGATAAAATAGCATTTTAAATATTAATATGATTTTTAATCTGCATAATATATAAAACTGACATTAAATATATTTTTTTTTTACAAAAATGTGGTGAAATAAGTTTTATGCATACCCTGTAAAAATGTAACTATTTCTCGAAATCTGAAATTGTTTAGTAAATTTATTTTTGCTGTAGAGTTATAGGTTTCTTTTTGTGCACACAGTTTTTAGGAATGAGCTATAATTGAACTAGAATAAAAATACTATTAAAACCAGTTCCATGTGATTTTTTTTACTACGGATGGGAAGGACCTGGGTTTGAATCCCGGCTCAGGCATGGACGTACTTTCTCTGTGTTTCTTGTCTTTCCTGAGATGATGGATGAATGTGGCCTGCCCTGTAAATGGGTTTGTGGTGGTGTTATGTGGGTAATGCTATTCATCTCCATGACTTGATTCACGGGTGCCCACCAGGTAACGATAAATGAGTAGCAGATTCCAGCCTTGTTGTGGCAAAGGGGTTGATCACTCAAGTGCCTGCCATTGGAAAAAAAAAGTTCCATGTTTAGATTTAGAATAGTGAGAATCATTGGGATTATATACTTTTTTTTTTTAATATTTGAAAACTGATATTTTTATGGAGTTCTTCAAAATAGCAATAAAAAGTAGCTTAAGGGGGTTAGTTGTTGCTGCTGAATCCCCCTATCCATGTTCAATTTGTTACTATTTAGGGGGCATGTAAAAAGACTATTGAACTATTTTGTCTGAATATTTTTTCATAATTAATCCTTTTCTACATAATTTAACTATAGTTATCATTTTATTTATCATTTATTTTTTAAAAAATAATTATGTCAATGTGTCTTTTATTTAAATCATTAAAAATTTCAAAAATATTAAGTTATAATAAGAAAATATTCTGTAGGAAAAATCTTTGTGTGTGTGGATGAAATATGTAAATTAAAAGGAGTATGAAATTTCTATGTATGCAAAGTTTTAACATGCTTAATTAAGTAGTTTTTCCAAAATTGTTTCTCATTTGATTAAAAAAATAATTGAACATGAAATTATTAATGCGTTCCAGCTCCATAAGTGAGATTCTTCTGTTGTCTGCCAGAACATTTTCCATTCTACACTTTCAATTTCTAATTTTTATTCTCACCTCTTAATCAAGTTTTGTTTAATATCTTGATTTCATTTTTTATACGATTTTAATTTATTGACATCATAGTTCTATATGTATAAACCAGGCAGAACATAGTTTCAAGGTATTGTCTAACTAAGAAAACTTCAAAATAAATTTCAAACGATTTTTTTGAAGTTGTTTCGATTAAAAATATCAAACATAGCAATAAATTTTTATCTTGGTAGGTGTGGCACTGAGCAAAGATATTTCCTTGCATAATTTAAATATAAAAATAAAATACTAGTCTAACGAAAACAAAAATTTAATCATCACTAAAAGCTCAAGGGTAAATATTTTTAAAATATATTAATTGAAAAATGCATTTTTTTTAGTTTGTTTTCTTGTAAATATCCCCTTATAAGAAATAAAAGCAAACCAACAAATGTTTTACTTTAAATTTATATTTCCCTGACCTGATTAAACTGATTTGAAGTTTATTAGTTCTGCTTTACAGTTAAAATATTTCTATAATTTTACATGTAGAGCAGATTTATTAATTTTATCATTTAAAGTATTATTAATGTTTAAATATCATTTGAAAAATGTACAATTATTTTTAAAGTAATAAAAATTTTCATATAATCCTTTATCATTAATTTTTTTTGGTGAAAAAATTTGATTGTGAAAAAAAATTTATTACTTCTGCTTCATTTTGATGCAAATATTAACATGTAAAAATGAAATATTAAGTATCAAAATATCATTAACTATTTTTTTAACATAGAAAGTATGATAAAACAAATTGTGTAATGATAAATACAAGCATATTCAAATTTTTATTTTAAAAAAATTATATGAATAACTTAAATATTTAAACCTAGGGGAGAAATATTGCAAAAGAAGAACAAAAAGTTTTAAGTTCAAAGAGTCCAGTTAATAGTCATTAAATACCCCTAAGATTAATAAAAAAAATGTTTTCAATAAAAGTACTTTTTTATTGAAAACATAGTGAAATAATTATATAATAACATAAAACATAGTGAAATATAGTGAAATAATTATATAATAACATAAAACATAGTGAAATATAGTGAAATAATTAAAAAATACAAGATAAAACCAAAGTAGTTTTAAGAATTAAAAATTGTTTTTTGATGAAAGAATATTTACTTACCATATTTACCAAGGATTCTAGCTTCATGGCAAATCCATTCGTCACATGGCTTATGCAACTTCTTGACCAATTTTTGTGCACTGCTACCTTTAAGTGGAGGCCAAAGACATCCATTTTCTCTCATCCATGTCAATGGCACAACTTCAATTTCATTGGTTTCAGTGAAATTAACAATGGCAAAATTGCTGGGCATAATTTCTATTTTACTAACAATACACATATTTAGCTTATTTGCATTAAAAGTAACTATAAAATAATTTAAAATAGCTTTGATTAATATATAGCGAATAACTTAAGGATTCTAGAATTGGCCAAAACTGACTTCCTGAACTTTTTGATATAGGAAGACCATCAACATTAACTAATAATTGTATTTCATCACCTGGAATGGAACATTGGTCAAAAATGCTTCTAATCCCCTCTTCAATACCAAAGTGGTGGTATAATCCAGTGGATAAAGTTTTGATTTTTAGTTGTCTTGGTGTTTTAAGTAAAGTGCGGGCATCACAAGGTAAATTGGAACCAAAAGGATAGTTCTTTAACAATTTAAGTAGTTCATTTATTGCAGAGTGATATATTGTTTATCACGGACCAATTTGCAAGGTCTTTTCGTAAATCAGAACCATTTTGGAATTTGGATTTTATTAAACTTTCAGGTAATAAAGACTCCTCATCAGATGATTCGGATACTAAGAATTCATTAGATCCTTCGAAACTGCTGTCATCAGAATTCACATCGGAAGAGCATTGAAAACTTGAGCATGATGGAAGAACTTTACTACTCACTGAGCAAAGTAAATTCTTAACAGAATCATTTATGTTTTTGTAAGCTTTTGAATGCAAACGTGACTTTGATTTCGGCATTATCACGGCATAAATTATACAACAATCCTAAAGAAAAACAAAACGAAAGTCACCTATATTCCACATTGAATACACATAATTTCCATATTAAATAAAAAAATAAATTATAAACTGTTTATAATTCATTTAGAATAATTTTCAATTGTAAACTTACTTCAATTGAAAAAAGTAATTTCTGAAATAAGAAATCTCACTTCAAAATAATCAAAATACGCAAGTCAAAATACACGAGGTAGAGAACTGTGAATGTGTGAGTTTACAATTTAAATCAATTGCCAATTTTAACTTCACTTCACTTCAGGAGTTAAGCTACATAACGTCTTAAATGTTTTTTTTTTATGTTACAAAAATAGCCCTATGAAAAATATTACACATTTAAATACAATGGAAATTTCGTATAAAAATTCATTATTTTCGCTTGTGTTTACATTATATCTTTCTTTAGATGTATAGGAGATATCCAAGCTTGGATATCTAAACAACATCTATAACAAGTATATCCAGAAATATCTAACTTTAAATATCTAGTGGATATCCATGTGAAGTGATTTTGAGATATCCACATTGCAAAAATTGTGGATATCTATGAGATATCCCTGGTATATCTCCATGGTAATATCTAAACAAGGTTACCTCTACGATATTTTAAGGATATCTAGATCATGGATATCCAAATTGTAGACATCCATTGGATGTGTTTTAAATCTAAGAGATATCTGGATCTGAATTAGATGTGTTTTGGATATCTAACAGATATCAATGGTTGTGTGGGAATTCATGTGCCTATTCTCATTTCATTCGAGGGAAAAGCAATATTATTAATGATACTCTTATTTTAATTTGTGATAAAATGCTGCATATTATGGTAAACATGAACAATTTCTTTCATAAGAAATTCAATATTATTTCTTGACTATAATAAAATTGTATTCTGTTTATGCATGTGTGATCGTTAAAATATTAATCTTATTTACTATGGTATTAGGGAAGTTTCAATCCAAAGTTCAGACGTTGGACTACTAACACTCCAAGAAAATTTATAGTATCTGCTGATACAGGTATGTGAAATTTTAAAATTCAAGGGCTGTCATTAAATAATAGAAAACAATAAAAATATTAATTTTTAAAAAAAATATTTTGTTGTATCAATAAAAATTTCTCTTTCGAACAAGTAGTTTCAGTATTAATGTATTGTTTGATATGTACCATGTATCAAATAATGAGAGAAAAACTGGTATTTATACTCATTTTCATGTATATAAATAATTGCTTTATTAATCTATATTCATCTTCTGGTAAATAATGTTTTCTCCCATTATAATTTGATTTCAAAGCTTTTATGTGATGTAAAAGCTCTTTTACATTACTATTTCCAATCTCCCCTGTTGATAAATAAAATACTAAAAAAAGGAAACATGAAGTTTCTGGACTAAGTTAAAATTTAATATAATAGACAGACTGCCTTCCATTGATTATTAAAAAATGCTTCATCTTAAAATTCAAATATGCACTGTGCGTTCTATATCTTCATTTTCTTGCAGTGCATGTATGAACCTTCTGACAGAGATAGATATCTCCAGTAAGGGCAACTATGCATTCTAATTTATGAAAGTTTTAATATAACATTGCAAATAATTTTCTCTCCTTAGTAGGGAATTTTCTTTTAACTTTTGCTATTCCTATTAATGAAAGTAGACTGCATTTTCAGCATATTTTCTTATGATATTTTTCCAATATTCTTTGACGTAATACAAATGTTTTATATTATCAAACTCAGAAGTGAAGCTGCCAAGGCTTTGTCTGATCCAGGTATAGGGAATATTACCCCTCCTCAATTCTTGTTATAACATTCAACACTAGTTACAAATATTGAGATAGTTACTTCTCGATTTTTTTTTTTTTTTTTTTTTTAAATTGTTATTATTATTTTAATATCAATTGTAGAAATAAAAATATCTAAAGCAGTTTCGAAATTAAAATTCAAATATGGTTAAAGAAGACACTTTAACTACAATGACAAAGATAAAAATGCCCTCACTTTTTTTATAGGAAAAAAATGAATATTATGTCATAGCTATATAATAATTTTTCTCATTTAGAAAGTGCTCTTGTTATGGATGGCCATATTTTGTAATTGAAACCTATTTTGATTACTCTTTTATTTCTGGTTAATATAAAATATATTTTGTTCCCAGCATAAAAATTTATGTTGAATGCTCTTGAAAGTCTTAAAAGGCTTTTGCTTTTAATCAAGAGTTAACAAATGTAGCATCCATTCCTTTGCAGGTATTGAAGCAAAATATGTGTTTTCTTTTAAGATATTCCTGGGTGAGTGTTTCAGGCTTCACTCTGCAATTTAATATTACCATACAATGTATTTTTTATGCATTCACAATATATAATGTTGTTATTTCTATATGAAATTTTTTATTGATACCAACTACACAATTAAGCATCATAAAAAGTTTAATCATTTGTATTTTAACTCTCAATGAAAATGTCTAAATCACCAGTAAATTGTAGGAAGAAAACAAAAGATGCAGAGTTCTAATAGTGCATACTAAGCTAACATTTATTTTAAGTATATTTTTTGTATCAAAATGTTGTATAATTAATTTTTTATGTAATGGATGTGTAACAAAACTTTTTTTTTTACAAAAATAAAAATAATTAGTGTAACTTTATGAAAGTTTTGTGCTGCCATATTTACTAATAATATACAGAACCTATATTTACTGTGTCCATTGTTGATATTTTTCCAAGACTATTGAACACTCTTTATTATGTAATAATTATTGTATCAAAATCTTATTTGTTTTTGTTTTTCACTAGTAAGACGACTTTCTGAAATGAGAAAAGATTGTGGACTTCCAATTTCAAATAAGGTATATTGATACCATTTTTTTTTTTATCTAAGATTTAATATTGAATTTGAAGATATGTCTATTTTTAAATTTTGAAATATACCTAATATGATATTTATATTTATAACATATCTAAAATTTTTTGAAAATAAATTCCAGTTCTGATTCAAACTATTTTTCACTTGCCATAAATCATTTCAATTTGTTTTCAATGTTACATGATTTACTAACTCTTAAACATTTTATTAAACAAACATGATAACAAATAATGAAATGAGGAGAATAATTGTATTAATCGTATAAAGTCATTTAAGTGTCTAGCTAATATCAGTAAAATGAAAGAATATAAACTTAGTACTAACTACCATCCAGCTATTCAATTAGAATTATTGAAGTTCCTTTCATAAGGATTTTTTGTACTTTTATAACTATATTTTGCATATCTAAAAGTAAAATATGTGCTAAAAGAGATTTTCAATTTAGTTCTATATTATTTTGAATTAAATTAGTGTCTTGATTTGATCAAAATTTTCCTTATTCAAGATTAGAATCTAAAAAAAATTTGGTATTGAATACATTTCACAAAGCTTTCCTAGTTATAAAAATAAGAAAAACCTTATAGAAAACTTAATAAAAATAAATTCATTGTTTTTTAATTTACTTATGTAAAAGAATAAGAATTTATTATAGATAGTCATAAAATTCTTTTTTTTTTTCAGTTTATAGTTTTAATGTAAAGCTGATTAAATTATAATAAATGCTATCAAATCATTCTGATATTTATAATTTTTTTATTTATTTGCATTGTAAATCATAAATTTATTATATCAAAATTTGTATGTATGTGATATTTGGATACATTTAACTTTCATTATTTGGAATTCACTTTAATCTAATTTTAAAGACTAAGTTATTTGGAGTGAAAGATCCCAGATTTTATCTTGGTCAATGTAAATTGAAAAAGATTACTAATGTATTTCTATTTCATTAAGTCATAACCATTAATTTGGATAGTAACTTTCTGTTTCTCTATGACATGTATGACAGCCATCACTTATATAAACTATTTTTGACTTATGTAAACCCTTGAAGGCCATATCCTTTGAAACTTGCAATCAAAACAAACTTTCATAATTTATTTATGGTTATAGAAAGAGAAAATTTGCGTTACTTCATCAACTGTAGTGAATAATTTCCATAAAAAAATCTAAATATATATTCAATACAAATATTCAACAGCTGTTTTCATTGACTAAATGAAAAAATAGATGTAAAATGAAAGTAATTGCTTTTAATCTGCAATCCATATGGAAATAGTCAATTTAAATAATAAGATTACAAGACATTGATTTCTTCAAATATGCTCTAATCTTTTTGGTCACAAATATTGTTTAAATATTTAAACAAAATTAAACTCTGAATAATAAGTAATACATAGTCATATTAATTTAATGAAAATATATAAAAGATGCTAATTGTGAAAAAGAATTAGAGTACTATTATTTGTCAAAAGTGCTTTGATATCATGATATGGGCAGCTCAAGGATCACTCCTCATATGAGTCATCTTATCCTCCTGGAAAGGCTGGTATTCATGTGTTGCCATAGAAGAAACTCAAAATGATGCTTGAATGTTGTTATGCAAAAAGCAAAGCATAATATTTATATTCCAAAGAAAAATCCTGAATACTAAGTCAGGGATCTGAATTTTGAACAAGAACAGAAGTTAACCAGTGAGATTCTATTTTTCTGTAATTTTATGATACTTTCAAGATCTAGTTTCCATAGTTTGGAGGAGTTTTCTATTATTACAAATGAATTAAAAATTTTCACAACAAATCAATATTGATATAATTAACACACACTTAATAATAAAACTATTTTTGTATACAAGCTAGTGAATTAATACTGTGTAGTTTTCTAAACTCTTTTCATTTCTGTCATCAAAATAAACAAAAATTATATATATTACTGATTTTAGACTGATGCTTTAAAGAACGATTTAAACACTTTGGCATATAAAATTTTTTGTAAATTGTTCTGTAGATATAAAGACAAATATTTCCATGTTATTATTTTATTCACATTGTACCTATAATTTTATATTCTTTTAATTTGAGTTCTCTGACTTACTGGTAAGATTGCTATCTGACGGTTTTCATTGACAGATAAATTTTTGGGTTTAATTTAAGCCACTGTTGAATGGGGATGAGGAATATTTCATTTGCGCATGTTGTACGCTCGTGTATCTGAATAAGTGGTTGAAAAATTTCTGAATTTTTTCCTTGCAACATTTATATGTTCTAAGGAAATGATGTTTATTAGTTATGAAAAGCCCCTTAAGATTGTAAAGAATTATATAGAATGCTTTACTATAGAGTTTATTATATTTAAAAAAATCTTTTTCATATTATAAATTTATTTTACTTTGTTATATATATAAATTAAAAGGAAGCCATAATAGAATAAAATAAAATTTAATTCATTAGCTCCTATTTTTTATATCCATCAATGAAAATGATCATGAGCCATCTTTGGTCTCAATGTATGAAGAATCAGCTGTTTTTTATTATTATTTGTAAATATTTTTCGCTTAATAAATTCTTGTTAAGATATCATGTGCAGTAAGAAATTATTGTTATATTTTTTTATCAGTCAGTGTGATAAGTGCATTTACAAGATAACACTTTTTTCCAAATATTTTTTAATTTATAACAATGATAAAACAAAGTTTTGTTACATTGCATTAATGCAATTTATTACTTATTTAAGTTAACTAAAATGAAAATGTATTATTGATCTCATAGCATTCATTGTCATGAAAAACGAATTTTGACAATGAATACTATGAGAAGATCTCATAGTATTCATTGTCAAAATTCGTTTTTCATTTTAAAAATATATTAAGTGTATAATCACATGTTATATATAAGAAAACTTAAGTTACTTAAATTTTTAATACTAATTTTTTGTCTAGCCATTGAATTATCAGTTTCTTGTGTTTCATGATCAAGTATTTGTAGCTGTATAATGAATACTGCGGTAACACTTTGCTCATGAGTTCAACTCACACCAAATATCATAAATTTGAATATAATAAATTGATGTCATTTTATGCAATTATTTTAAATCTATTACAGTTCAAAGGAATTCAGAGCTCACTTTAAACTTTGGATTTCAATAAATTAACCTTCATGTGCAATTCGTAACATTTAGAGTGATGAAGTAAATTTTTGAATTTCTTCATTTGTGTTTTTATTGATACTGAATTCTTTTCTTAATAGAATTATTGTCATTGACTAGTAAGACTCTACTTTTTTGTTATTTAATACTTTTATGAATTAGTTTTTCTCGATTGTGGCAGTTAACAGAATGTCAGTGATCCAACCTTCATTTCAGGCACTTGTAAATCCAGATCTGTGTCACTTTGGGGTGTTTGTGGGAATTGGGAATACAATGTAAATTATACTGTTTAAGATAATTCTGTAATGCTAGAAATTGCTGCTGAATAGCAAACCAAACTTTTTTTAGCAATGGAAATTCTTGTTACTTTGACTTATTTTCTCTTTTAGTATATTCTTGCTTATACACTTTCTTTTCAGTGTATAAAGCCAGCCACTTGTTATCAGCTTGAATGTTTGAATCCACATAAGAGGGCACTGAGAGAACTTAATAATTTAACAACAAAGAAAAAAGTAAAAGGCAAGAAAAAAGTTACTTTTGATATTCCAAAATCTAGTAAGTTTTACCCGTAAAATTCCTTGGTATATATCTCTTGATACATATGTAATATAAATATTTTCATGTAAAAACTAAAATTCTTAATGACATTGTAAAATATTTTAATTAATCATTAAATTCCTTTTTAAAAGGAATAAGATTTCAAAATGTGTTAAGGAAGAGTTGGTTTTGTTTTAATTTGAAAATCTTTTAATAATTTTCCAGATTTGTGATTATTAATTATGTATTTCAAGAACCATATGTTCATTTAATACAAATCAGAATTATAACATGAATTGCATTGTTTTTATAAAGGAAACTACTTCCATAAGTAATTTAATTAAAAATATTTTGAATATAAACAACAAATTTTTAAGTAATAGGAAAGCATCTCAATTTTAAGTATCAAATACTTCATAAAGATTTAAACATTAAGTTAAAATTTATTTTTATCAAATGATAGAGAATATATATGCAAAACTTTTATACTTGCTTCAATGAGAAAGATTATTCCCAATTTTTCATTTAAACATTCATAATGTTTTGATATTGATATAAATTATAAACTTTTAAAATGTAGTTTGTTAAACACATAAAAGTAATTATTTTTGCTGTAAATATTTTGCAAATATTATAATTAATTTATACTAAATAGATTTTTTTTCCATGTGTTTTAAACATTTGCTTTTGAAATTGACTTGATTAAAATAGTGAACTATAATTTATGTAAATATTTAAAAGCTTTAATTTTTCATTAAAGATAAATATTAATTTCCAGAAGAGTTAAAACATTTTCAATGATTGCAAGAATATGTTAATTATATTGTTGTACTAGAAATTTGATTTTGATTGAAAAGGGAGTTTATGTAAACCCAAGTTTACATTTGTTAATTAATGCTGAACACTGATTTTTAATTTGGAAATAATGCCTTCATATTTAATAACTAATATATATATATATATATATATATATATATATATATATAATGTATAAACTTTCAAGTTCTTATATATTTTATGTACTTAAAATGTGTTTTGCATTATTTTATTTTTTTAGGTCCTACAATTATAGAAATTTCTAAGGCAACTTCAAATAAGTTAAAAGTAAGTTTTTTTTTTTTTTTTTTTTTTAACCTTATTTCTAAATTTTCTTGTGATTTTTGGTTGTTATATATAGTTATTTAACATATTTATTATATTCAATGATTATATTGCATACATAATTATTATTTGTATGGCATATATTGATTGTATGAAGTTTAATCAGTGTGCTTTCAACATTTATTGAAAAAACTCACCTAATTTATATTAAGTTTTTTTAAATTATATAATACCATGTTGGATTGATGCTTATGATGAATAAGGCTACATGAAATTATTTTTATGAAATTTTATAAATTATTTATAAAAACAATTTTTTTTATTGCTATTTCCTAATATTTTGAGAATTATTTGAAGAAGATCGCTATTTGTTATTTCAACAACCAATTCTGAATTTATATTTAAAGGGTAATTGCATTTATATTTTATTATGTATGTA
>JAPDSC010009111.1:0-12231 GCA_026290005.1 Latrodectus geometricus | reverse complement strand
ATATTTTGATTCAAGAGTTTAAAGACCAAAATTTCAGTGGGCAATTTGTTTATAAAGCTGCGTGTAAATATGACTCTTCATTGAGTTAAGCTTAGTTTCCATTAAAATTTTAATTTTATTTTATCCTGGATCGCTTGTATTGCTCAAGAATTATATTTTCGATACTATGGTTAAATGTTAAGAATCAAAAATGAACTAGCAAAGGTTAAGGAAATTTGTTTGTCATCCAGTTTAAATTTTTGTTAGAGTTTGGCACAACGTATTGATATGAATCATTGAACTGAAATTCCTGATGCTGAAACATTGTTTACAATTAAATCAACATCATGCTCATTTCTGTTCTATTCTACCATCGAATTATACATGCCAAAGTATTCAAATGTAACGAAATTTGTTTTATTATCTGTTTTACACTTTTGGCACAACATATTTTTCTGAATCATTACACTTAACAGTGAAATTCGTCACTCTGAAACATTGTTTTTAGTGGAAGAATCAACAGCATGTAAAATTTCTGCTCTATTCTACTATCATATTATACGTGTCAAAGTCAAAACATACAAACTTAAAGGAAGATATTTGTTAACTAGTTTAAATTTTTTGTGTAACATTTACTTTGTGTGCTGCAAAGTAAAGTTCGTGAAGTGGAAAAATTGTTCAATTTCTTACTTCAATTTCAATCTTTCTGTCCGCATCCCTCAGAATTTTTGTCTGTTGTATATAATTGCACATTTTATTAATAAACTTTTTTTTATCTATATTTAAGCTTATTATATTTTAATTCTGCTAAAAAATTTTGAAGCATCTATTTTTTATACTCATTGTTTTTTTACATAATCTTAATGTGATTCGTGAAAATATTCAGTTACATTAAATAAAAAATATTGATGTTGTGTTTCTGGTGTGGCTTTTAATTAAATACAAAAACAACAAATTGTGAATCTCTTTGGCTTCATGTGTGCTCACCGCTGTTGTATACAAATGTTTCAATTTGTTTGGATTTGATTGAACAATAAACGAATTGCTATTGTATGCAAATAGAAGACGATGTAATGGGTTTTGTTTGGTTTCTGGGCTGTCATTTTGTGCTGAAGAGGCCTGGGATATACAACAATTAAATTAGATTACTTCCCTTTACATTTTTAACTCCACCCTCTTTGTATTTCTGAAATAAAATAAAAGTACGATATTCATTGGTTGGTTGGATGAAAAATGCACCCAAAACATCCATTGGATTTGGATATTTTGGCTTTGGTCCGATTTCCAAAAAGAGCTCTACCTCATTTCTAAACTTTTATCCAATCTATTAAAGTGTCACTGCTTTGCCTCCTTCTTAAACTATTTTTTTAATATTTCAATTAAAAAAAAAAATATATTTTCCCCGATCCTTCACTTGTTGGGCAGTTTGCCAAAATTTCTTTCTTTTACAAGCACCTAAAAAAGAGCATATCTATCAAAGCTCTTTCTTCGAACCAGTTTACACCCAGTTATTGGACTTTTTTTCTTCTATGGCTCCATTCTTTCTGTTCAGTACACACTTTTTAGCTGTACTAAAAACGTGATGTCTATTTTGTTAACTAAGACGAGTTTAATTCTTAAAAAAAAATATACGTAGTTTTTATTAAACCTTGCAATTTTAAAACTATATGAGATATTTTACGTATTTTAGTAACATTTATCTCATACTAAACAACTTTAAAATGCAACCAATACTTAAGAAATAGAATTTTTCAAAACTCGTTTTTTAATGAATAAAATCTTTGTTCTTTGTATCAGCTGAATTTCTGCCTAGGCTAAAATTGAAAAGGGCTTCCCCAGATGGAGCTTATATCAATCGTAAAATATTTAATTTTTATTTCGAAATTTTGATTATTACGTCTAATTTATTAACATAGCGGGTTCAGGCGAGCTCCACACTGTACCTTAAGGTGAATGGATTTGAAATACTCAACCTTCGATAAGTGCCTCATAATGTTACACCCCAGTCAGATGACGCAGTCACTCCTGAGCTGGCACCCTTCTCTCTTCATTCCCGCCACACTAGCGGAAGAATTTTAAACGGCACATATTATAGTGGACATGTCCCTGACCCGCAAGCTCCAGCAACCCTGAAAGGGAGAATGTGGTCAACCTGCAAATCACTCCCCGAGGCAAATGATACTTCACTTTTCTACTTAATTACAAGCTTTTAACTTCCTGTTGTGGTTGTTGTTGCTTCAGCTTTTATTTCCCTTTACCTAGCCCAAGTTTAGGGCTTACCAATTAAGTGGAAGCACCCGCATCGTAATTTAGAAGCAGGGACCAAGTAGCAGACCTCCAATATCCCTCAATGGTATCATTTCAATCGGAGGATATTGCCACCATGACGTATTTAACGTGCTCCAGCCGCCTTTAGTTAACTCAACAGCTCTTCGTTTAAAATTTTTATTCAACTCACTACCTTCCGGTAATGAGAATGACGCCTTAACCAACCAAGCCATCGCTGGCTCCTTTGAACTCATTGTAAAACTGAATATGCCACGATGTAATGTTTTTAAACAATGTAACTTTTCCGATTGAGAATTCTTTTCACTTCAAGAGTGGGGGCGTATTGTTCTTTTCTTCCTTTTAAGTCTGTCGTCAATGGACGAACAACATCATTGGCGTGACGCCATTGGGAATACACATCCAAACGAAAGTACATAAAAGTACAATGTGAAATACTTTAACCAAAAATAGAGTATTCTAGGAACTAGACAATCTAAATTTAAATTTTGCGGAATTCATAATGCAAAAATTCTTTGAAATTTCATAATCTTTGAGATACACTGTCTACCAATAAATATGTGGACACTTATGCAAATGACAATATCAGCGGTCCTGAGGTACGTCACGGTTCCCGACGGTATATCGTGTAGGAAACAGCATCGGCATTTGTCACATGCAAGATGCCGCGCAGTTCGGAGTTCTCTGACTTCTAGAAAGGCATAATTATCGGGTATCACAAATGTAGCCGATCCTTAAGGGACATATTCTGAAGTACCCAAAATCGACAGTGGCCTATGTGATTAAGAAGTTTGAGATGAGCTATGATTGTCGGAATGTGCCCCGAGTCAGTAGACCAACGAAACTGAGAGATAGAGACTGACGAGTGCTGTCCATAGAAATTCGAAAGAACCACACCCAACCGATGGCCCTCATCCACGAGGAGTTTCAGCAGGCATCCGGGTGTATTGTTTACCCTATCGAGAACCTATGAAACGAGTTAGATCGCCAAATTAAGGGGTGCACTACCCTCCCAAAATCGGTGAAGGAACTTGTATGTCTACTCCAAGCTGAGTGGAAGACAATACCACTAGCTGTAATACAAAAACATATGGAAAGTATGCCCCGCAGGGTTCACGGTGTAATCGCCTCTCGTGGAGGCTCTACCAACTATTGATTTTCAATAAAGTTAGTTTTTTTTTCTATCACAGGTGTCCAAATAATTATTGGTAGACAGTGTACATGAAAATATATGGAAGTATTATTCATTTGGCGATAACGTTGGCGTTATTTTGATAGGTGGGCCATGAAGGTCAGATATTACCCTTCTCAAAATAACACAATTCTCTAGCTCACGTTATTTAAAAAAAAAAAAAAAAAAAAAAAAGGAGCAATTTATATATTTTTTTTAAAAATTTATTGATTTTTAATTTGTTTCAACATAAATTTTTAATAATTTTCAATTTACAATGGTATAGAATTAAAATTCAGTAAATTTCTTTAATTATAATCGTACTGAGTTCCTTAATGATGATTTTTTCATTTTCAGGGAAATCCATGGAAACAAACTGACAACTTTTCCTGTAGCAGTATCTAGTCTGAAGACCCTCAGAGAGCTGTAGGTATCCTTCCGTAATCGTTTCTGCAAGCAGATTAACTTAATCATTTACTTAGTTAAATTTCCACTTTAAACTAATTTGTTTTCGAATACACTTGAATTTTTTTTAGATATGTAAATTTGCTTTGTATTATATGAATGAGTTTTCTCTTGTTACTCATTTTGTCTGTTAATACAAATGCCTATTTAATTTGGGGTAAATAATAAAAAAAAAATTAAAAAAAAACATTTAAATCACCCTTGCCGATGTAAATTAACCATTAAGTGGATGCTATGATTTATTTATTGCTTGCGTAAACAATCAATTATTAATATCTAATGTGCTTTACATGCTACATGAAATAAATTTATCTTTACTTAATGATAAATAAGTATTTATTTTTTTATAGCGGTATTGAGAGAGAAATCTCCAAGGATATATAAAACAACCCATCCCACTAAGATAGTGGCCAACATTTTCTTTTCAACTGCTCACTGAAGAGCTCATCCCACTGACTTGTTTTGGATGGGTGGACAAAATTGTGTATTCAACATTATCGGTGAAAACGATTATGTGTTGAACTCACAGACCAATTATGAGTAAAATAAAGTGACGCACACGCTATCTCAACTGTAACGAAAGTAACAACCACTTTATGGTTAATAAATTATTTAATACATAGATATGACCAAAGATTAATATTCCATCATTCTAAAGCCTAAATTCTTGCCCAATGAAGGAATGTTAATATTTTATATTTATGTATTTGATGCTTTTTGAGAAATATAAGCTTTGAATGGCATAAATAAAACTATTAGTTGATATATAAAATGTTATAGATTACAATAATTTCATATATGATTTGATTCAGAGCTCATAAAACAAGTAGTTATCTTTTGCGAACTTCTCAAAAATTGCTTTAATAAACTCTCTTTAAAAAGCTAATTCCATTCATTAATTTATATCAATAAAATAGCTAAAGTGAATCTTTGGTTGTGTGCGACTTATTGAGAAAGAATGTTAAGAAGATATATTTTTTTTCTTTTAAGGGTGTTGAGTCACCGTAAATTTCTTTGATAAAGTGTC
The DNA here is from genome assembly GCA_026290005.1 of Latrodectus geometricus. Classification (NCBI taxonomy): domain Eukaryota; kingdom Metazoa; phylum Arthropoda; class Arachnida; order Araneae; family Theridiidae; genus Latrodectus; species Latrodectus geometricus. Next base: position 7,303 of record JAPDSC010009111.1, on the reverse strand, counting down.
CGATAAAAAAAAAAGGAATTTGGGCAATGGAGTTTTAATTGTGATTGTTATCGAACACTTGTATGAGTGGCCCATTGAAAGCATTTTTACTTTTGTTAAGTTGGCAACGACGCACAAAGAAGCTTATATTTAATCAAATAATTTTCATTCCAAAAATATAAGCAACATAAATTTACGCCAAAAATTATATCTAACTGTATTACGAGTAAAAAATAGAATCTCTGAATATTTTTAATTTATGTTAAACATTTGTAAATATAAGTTAAAATTTCCTGTTTTCTTCTGCTTCAAATGCTTAAAAACATCATCAATCATTGATAAATTTGTCAAATGTAAATTTATCATTATGGGTTGTCTATATATTATACGTTCATTAAGTAATATGTGCAAAAGAGCTGCGTACAAATTTAAATCAAAATGAAATGAATCATTGTGCATTTTACTATTTGAGGCTAATTTATAATTTTAGACGTTCTTATGTATATTATAAATCGTGAAAGAAAATAAATTGATTTTAACTCTTATTCTTTAAATGAATTTAAGCAATGCCTTTGAATTATGTTCTTGTATTTGTTTTATTTATACATAATTTTGGTACTAATTAATTCTTGTGTGGGCTCCCCGATAATGTCAAATTAAGTAGAAAAGGTGAAACATAAAGTCATTTTTATCATGGGAGTCAAAAAAAAGTTATACTTACAATGTACTTGTTAAATTATATTTAACAAGTATATTTTACCGGTTATTAACTATACTATATATATTTATGTATAGTATATTTAACAAGTTACTTAACAAATATAGTTTTTTGTTTTTTTTTTTTTTTAATTCTAAAGAGACAAAAAATTTAGGTTATATTTAAATTTTTTGTCTCTTTAACATTGCTTTTTATTTTTCATATTATAATCATTATTTCATATTTTTATTTTATGGTTCATATATAAATATTTCAGAAAATTTATGTAACAAAAATCATTTAAGGTTCAGAATTATATTCATTCAATTATGAACTTTAAAGAACAAGCATTTTGGAGATGTTAAACATTTGAAGACACTAATATAAGCATAATAGGAAATCATTATTAATTTCTCCGCCAGATGTCATTCACATTAAAAAAAATAAGCATAAAATTCCAAAATAAACAATCAGAAATTTTTTATTAATGTTTAAAATTACATATAAGTTAATTTTATTCTACAGCGAAAAGAAAACAGCTTTTAAATTATAACAAATTCACATAAATATTTGAAACATGTTGTAAAATCTGTCTTCATCTCTTATTGTTATAAAAAGTAAATAAAACGAGCATTAATTTTCCAGACGAATAAAATAATTGCTTAACAAAACACGTAGAAACTTGCTGGGAAATCACCCGGACTGTTGACAATGAAAAGTGTTAAATAAATTATTATTTAGCTTTTAAGTCCGTGCATGTTTTGGATCGAAGATTTTCTTTCGGCTTCCTTAGATAAACTGTAGTAATATCCACTTTAAATTCCGAGCTCACAGTTAATAAATTACTGCCTCAACAGTTACGCGGTTGGGGTGGATTTATTATCATTAGGTGTCGGATTATCTCTTACACTTTGTTAAAAGCACATAATAATTTTAAATATGAATAAAAAAATTCGTATTATTAATGACTTTAGGGAAAAACTTTCCATAAATTGTAACGCATTTTCCTTTGTTTGAAAGCTGTAAAAATTTATTTTTTCATATCGCTATTTTCGAAACTAATGCCACTGAATATCATAAGGAAAAAAGTGAGCAACTTTTATCAGACTTTGTTATTTAATTTTTTGCGGATATATTTCAAACTAAGTTTTTTTTTAGCTCTTGTTTAATGTTTTTAATATTTAGTTTTTCACAATTTAAATTTTTAAAATGGACAGAATTAGCTTTGTAAGACTTAAAGAAAATATAATAAAACGCTTCAGAGGAAGTTTGTTTGGTATTATTTTTATGTTGCACTGTGTAAAAGAACAAAAATCGATATAGCAATTTGCAATCATAAAATAAAATAAAAAAGTAAGATATTGTAATAAGATATTTCCAATAAAATATAAAAGTATATTTGTCAATCCCAAATTTTCGAGTACAAAGAGATTTTTAAAAAATAATGTAATCAAGTCAAAAAATTATATAAACTTTCATACGAAAATTATCAATATATAGCATGCTTTTTTTCAAATATTAGTCTTCAATTTTGTATCAAAATGATAAATTTCATGTTTATAATATCGAAATTGCTAAAAATTAAGAAATATTTGTCTGAAATAATTTAAAATCTGAAAAGTCATTTTTACAAACTATGATTTTTAGCTTTTTATTCAGTATTCATTGGGCAATGCTACTCGAACCTCCGTAACTTAGTTCACAGAAACTCACCGGCTAACGCTAAAATGAGTAGCAGTTTTTGGCCTTGTTGTGAGCGATGGGTCCAGTCACCTAGGCATAAGAAAAAACAACTTATATAATAATGATGTTTAAAAAAAATGAGAAAGAACATCCTCCGTTCTTGAACCGAACAGAATTCCGTATTGGTGTGCTTTATGGTATACCCAATATAACAGTGAGATCAGATTAGCGTTAATTGCGTTTAAATCAATCGCAAATACTGCAGGCGAAACTTTGAAATGAAGCATAGCTATCGTGGTATAATTTTCCTTCAAGATGTAACCCTTATCGGTTCAACTCGGTACAGAAATTTGACATTAAAAGCATAATATTTTATTAATTGAGAAGTGAACTTGATATCTATTAATTGTTAATGTTATAATTTTCATTTATGATCAATTCATTGTTATTGATATCCATGTCATTGTTATTTTGTTGCAGTGTTTTCTCGGACAATGCCATCACAGAACTCTCAGACTCGGCATTCCGAAAGAACCCGAAGCTCACACTTCTGGAGATGGGCGGGAACCCGATCCTCAAAGTGGGCGGGAGCACTTTTGCCAATCTTCCGAGTCTCAAGAAATTGTGAGTGCAATAACGCTTCTTTCATTTAATATTATAAGTGTGCCTTAATTTATTCATTAGTTTTATCTTAATTATTTAATAATATCGATTAGATATTAATATGCCGCCCACCCTGTCTAGTGGTTAACGTACCTGATTACTGATGAGGAAGACCTGAGTTTGAATCCCAGTTCAGGCATGGATGTATTTTCTCTTTCTCTGTGTTTCTTGACCTTTCCTGAGATGATTGATCAATGTGACCAGCCCTATAAACGGATTTGTGGTGGTAAGACGTGGGTAATGCTACTCGCCTCCGTGACTTAGTTCACAGGTGCCCACCGGGTAACGATAAATGAGTAGCAGTCTCCGTCCTTATTTTGAATGGCTTATACCTAAGTATTCGTCGTTAGAAAAAAAAAAGATATTAATATGTGAGAGTTAAGTGTTGTTAAACTAATTAAGGCATGGAGCTATTGCAGCATTAATTGTAATCCAAATTGATTTCAACAGCGTCATCATTTTTAACTACTTCGTTTTATTAATGTGAAAGTTTGAATCTGGTAAAATACATTGGTGTCCAAAACTTAAGTGTCTTTTGGCATAATTCCATGAAAAATTATCTCAGAAATGAAAGACAGCATTTTGTGCTTAAACGGTGACGAAAGCATAGTTGCTGGAAAATGAGTACAATGCATACAGTATCAAATAAAAAGAATAGCTTGTTACACTGAAACTATACTCATCCATAAAGAGGACACGATGATGATTGATGAGTCAATCCATTGATGATTGACAGTCCATTGAAGAGATGTGCAATTTTTGTGCTCCTCGAGCTACTCTTAAACGCCAACTTTCAAAGAGATACATCGTTCAGGGCAGGCGAAGTAAACGACATTTGCCTCCTCGTTGCTGTAGACAGTTGCTGATTGGTTTCATGCTCTTTTCGCCTCCAGGACGGCTGCACTTGTTTTCCAAGGACTGTCGTCACAAATGTTTCTAACAGCTGTACTCATGATATGAAAGGCTTTCGAAACACTCCAATCGACACTTTTGTTGATTTCGAATTCTGTACGCCTTTGATTCAACTTTTTCGATCATTCGTGCAGTTGATTTTTTCCTGTCCTATTTCACAAAAGAACTCACTTGCACTTGATGCGAATATCTTTAATTGCACCTCCATCCTTTCTTTTATTGTAATTTTGAGCTGAATGACCAGACAGTTTTCGTTCGCTCACGTGTCTGTGATGTATTGTTCCTGATATTTGCTTTCTACTGAAGTTGTTGTCCATGGTACTGATCGCAAGAGCTACTTCTCTGCGATTTCATGGCCAGTTACTTAGAATTTACATTGCTGCTTAATTTTTCCACTCATATGTATAATGACGTGTTATGTATTTTGGATTAAATTAAATGCTTACATGTGATTCTTTTACCACAGGCGTGTATCTGAAGCGAGGCAAATGGAGCAGTTTCCAGATTTGACGGGTACCAGCGCTCTCGAACTTCTGACCTTGGATCGAGCCAGTCTGAAGCACATTCCGGATGACTTGTGTGAGAAGGTCCCTCTCCTCAAAAGACTGTAAGTTCCATGAATATGTCCATTGCACCATTTATCTGCATAATGGTCATGGTAAAAAATATTCAATGAAGTATATAGTAAACGAGAAAGTTCTTGCTGTTTCTAGTGACCCAGAGAATAGGGCCTACAGAAAGTATTACCTATTGTTAGCCCTTGAAGTAATCATCATCAGCATCCAGCCCCTTTTGCCAACATGTCTTCAGTTGTTCAATTCCCTTACTTAAAGCATTGGTCAGAGAGTGCTTGGTGTGAGTCTGCTTCATTAGTGGAGGTTTTCTAAGAAGATGATTGTCCAGAGATTGACAAAGGTGATAATCTGATGGTGCAAGGTCCGGTGAGTAAGGAAGATGATATAAAGTCTCCCAACCAAGTTAAAATATATGATATTCTTGGCTACCCACTCGACATGTGGTCTCTCGCTACCGGCCAAGAACAGTACACTCTTGTGATTAACCAGTGCTGGCGCCTTCTGTTGCACACGTTCCAATCGCTACGAGTGGAGATCCGCAGGTACCGTTTGGTTCGTTGGTAGCAACTCAGAATGAACCACTTGACGACTGGTCCATCAGACACAAATCATAATCTTGCGTGAGTGCATATGTAGCCTTGCGATGTGCGGGGCAGTGTTCTGACATAACAACCATTGTTTGATGTGTCATACAGGACCCACTTTTCGTCATCGGTCTGCACTCGATTGAATATGGATGCGCTACGGGAATGAGAAAGCAAAGATAAACAGATTGCCACTCGTTGTTTCTTATGGACTTCCAAAAGCGTGTGAGGACCTGCAAGGGCTTCGTCATATAAATCCTGTGGTCTTCCACTGCGAGGTTCATCACAGAGAGTCACATTCACTATTCTTCGATGTATTTATGAAAGCGATTCCTTGCCGTACGTTTATTCATAGCACCATCCCCAAACCTTTGACATATTCGGCAACTGGGTGCAGCAGCTGATAAACCCACTGTGAAGTCGTAAAACAAACCGTCGACACGTCCATTTCTCTTCGCTTCTGTACACGTTACGATTAACGAATGTGCGCGATGGACCTGCTTTTATAACGACTGATATACCAAACACTCGACTGACTGGTGTCTCAACCACGTCATACGATAATTTGTATACTTATTCTAACTTTATTCAATGAAAACGCGGGAATAGCAAGAATTTTCTTCTTTACCTTGTAATAAGCATTTGAAATTCTAATTCGAACTTTTATAAGCAGAAATTAATATACTTTATACAACCATACTTAATTATCGTTTCTACATATAAAATAATATATTAAAATGATCAATAAAAAACACTTGTTATTACTTTTTTTCAGAGTTTTAAGATCCAACAAAATTGATAAGTTGCCAAACCTTCAAGAATGCAAGGAACTACGACAAATGTAAGAGTTATTTTTATAATTCTAATTGTATAAATTATATTAACGAATGTGGCTTTCTAACCATATGGTATTAAATTTAATTTCGAATTGATTAGATTGATATTCATACCGTATACAAATGTTTACACTCTTTAATCATAATTACATATGATATTACACTTACGTTTGAATCTCATTTCAAAATTAGTTTCGTAATTATATGTTTAATTGTATTGGCAACACTCATAATTCAAAGATAATTGACGCTAGAGATCTAAATATGATTATTTAAATTGTTATGGATGCCAGTTTGCATTATATTTCCGTTACATATTAAACTGAGTTTTACTAATAGCTGCATTAGTGAATGTTTTCAGTAAAGTGCTTATTTTATAGTTGTATCTTAAAAATTCAAATTTTAGGGAATTTTAAGTTCTCATAACCGTTTTGATTTTTCTCGATTATTTTCACACACTTTGAGACTGAGGCCGTGGTAGTAGGGGTGGTTAGAACGTCGGTCTCATCATTGGGAGATTGTAAGTTCGAATCTCGAGTTTCTTGTATCCATGTAATGAACATGATTTGGAATGAACTAAATTGTACTTTAATTAGTAGTATTTATTGACATATTAAAGTCGTTATGAAAAATTATATCCAATTCGTTCCATTTATTCCAGTACAATTTTATATAGTTGAATCAGGTCTAATGGCTCATAAATCCCTTCTATTATTGCAAAAAACTGGAAAGAAGAGTTAGAAAAATTCATTCATACCTCTCAATTGGTAATACTTTCCATAATTTCCTTTATTATCTTCTACAATTAATAATTTCAGAACAGATGAAATTCTTTAAATCTGATATCTCAATTAAATTGATGGTAATACTTTGACATTGCGTAGTAACAACATTAGAGACAATTTTTGAGGTAGAAATGATATTACAATCTCAATAGAATTACAAATGATTTTACAATTTACGTAGTACTGAAAAGGTATTGCAAATGACGTGATATGAAATGATGTTATAATTTATGTGGTACGGAAATGATTCGAACTTTTGAGGTACAAAAATAAAATTACAATGTAAGTGGAATTAGAAAGGATTTTACAATTTACATGGTAGATATTTATATGCTTTACATAGCATTTTAAAAAGCATTCGAATGACCACCACGTAATTTGCCTTCCGTATTAAATTGTCGTAGATATTAGGCCCTAATCACATAATCCAGAAAATTGCCAAACGCCCACTATGACGGACGCACATACAGAAAGTAAAAACACAAAATCCATGTTCCGATGTTCAACAGTAGCTGAGTTCAATACCGGGACTTAATACTCCGATGAATACTGTCCTACCATTGCACTCTTTGTATCTTCAGTTTTATAA